>QVOA01003863.1:0-305556 GCA_014825685.1 Pseudomyrmex cubaensis | reverse complement strand
CTTTTTAATGTATTTTTTAATTAAGTTTTTTCATTATCGCATTGTAGAGAGACTTTTTTCTGTTTTATTGTAATTGTTCGGTATATCTGCATTGTGTAATCAATGTTAAATGAAATGAAAGTATGAATGTTCTCTTAAAATACGAGGTTACCATTTATATTCGCGTAAAGGGTCGCCACATGGTGAGAGAGGAGAAAAATTAAGAAAGAAAAGATATATATAGGAGAATGCACCCTACCGAGAACGATACTCCTACGCGACCAAGAACCAAGCCCGGGTCTACGCGGTGTATGTTGCACTCACCGCGACGAGCGCTATTCACGTATACAAATATATACTCGCGTGGTGTACTCAGAGAACCGGGTACGAGCAACGCCTAACACCTACGCGTCACTCGGCTCAGTCGCCGAGCCTTATGCAGTAACATTATCCTCGCGCGTCCGCTCTTTCTCTTTCTTTCTCTTTTTCTCTTTCTTTCTCTGTTTCTCTCTCTCTCTTTCTCTCTCTCTCTCTCTGTTTGTCCGTCTGTCTTTTCTCGCGATCACCCGGAATCTTTGTGTATACAGAAAACTTTAAAGGTTCGTTATCTCTCACGTGTGCGAAAGAGAAATCCGTTTTTGTTTATCGGTCGAGTGATGCATTAATTCCGCATTAACGACGACATCACCGCGATTTTCTTGTCGCTTCCGTTTCTTTTTGTTATCTCGCGACATTTTCTGTCGGCATTACCGAGATCCGAGTATAATTGACGACGGACCATTGATATTTTCTTTTTCGCAAGAAAATCCTTCGCGAGATCCTCGACTCCGGATGAGTTTCTTCTTCGCCGCGTAATCGTCCTTTCCGCAGTCCTGTTTAATTGAGATCCTCGTGACGGGGATCAATGAATGGAACGACCTATTAAGCCGAACGACTGTGGAAGTAACATTCTTTGCAAACATTTGTTGCAAACCGGCAGCTTAATCGCCCCAGTCATTAACACGACCCTGACGGGAGCGGGAAATCGCGTTCCATAAAAAAGACGATCGGTTCTGATACCGCGAGTCGATAGTACACCCGGTAGATAGCGATAGGTCGGCGCAGTACTCTAAGTATAGCCGCGATAGATATACGCGTATAGGTATAGATAGTGCACGGGGACCGCAAGCGAGGACGAGGCTCTCGGACGACGGCAATGACCCAAGACTGGCCTTGCATTTCTTTCATCTTCCCGCCTTCTCCGAATTACGTGCGATTTGAATAATCGCGTTCGTTTGTAAGTTGTACGAGTAATTTCAGGCGCTGTCAAACTGTGTCGGCGAACGTTCGTAGCGGTATAATATTTTTACGCCAGATGGAACGTAAATACATTCGTTCACATACATTAATTAATATAAATTACATTCTTTGTTGTTTGCGTAAGCCGATGTAATTTTTTTTGACAGAAAGAAAATAAAAAACCGATTTTTACCAAAATACGATACATATCTCAAACGTGTATTTGAAATTCGAATTGTATTGTATCTTTTAAATATTTTAGAACGAATTTTTTTTCAGAGTTGATTTTTGGTTTTTAGATGCAATTCAAAACTCTGGAACATAATCTCTGTCTATCGATGAAATTGAATTTTTCGGCAGCGACAGCCAAGAACCTTATTGATGAGAGTTTAACATGCATAAATTATGTTGTCACTTATATTGATTATATGTCGGAAATATCGACTGCCGTGTGATTTTAATCGCGGTTCTTATAAAGTATAAGTACGTGCTTCCCTAAATTGCGTTCGATCAATCTGTCACGTTGCGGCGCGTGTTTCCGTTACGAGGACGGGACTTTTCAACGTGTACGCCTCGTGTGTTTGTCGAACACGTCTCTAGTTAGTGGCTTGTATCGATTATCGATGACCCCGCCGACGAAGGTCGCAAAGAGAACCGGAAGAGAAGTAGTCCCGTCTCTCGGCGCGCGATTAATAAACGTATTTAAGATGATGTTGCGCATTTATTAGGTTGCGAGCGATATTATAATAAAATGATTTATATAAAACTCAATCTCTTACGTAAGTTAATTTTTTCGTGTTCTATCAGCACGAAAAATATTGCTGTACCGCTACACACGCAGGTTCATCGACAGTTCGATAACTCCTGAAATTATCCTGCTGGTCACGCAGTAGCGTAGCTCGGATTCTCCGTTGCACGAAATCCGCTTTAATGAATCCTGTGCACATCCTCGTAGTAGCATATCACAAATATATACGTCCCTTTTAAAACAATAAATTTTCTCTGTGCTTGTTATTTTAATTGTAAAAAAGTAAAATGACTCTTGATATGTCATAACGTGCATTCGAAATCGATTAAGCGAGCAACGTTCTGCATAATTAACCTAACAATAAAGGTAAGGATATAAATAGCGAGAGATCGATGTCTACCTGCGCGTTGATCGCGACTGCCGGGAGCGCCGCATTGCATTCCCTGCTTGCATCGTGTTATGAATTAGAATTTAATGAACGCGGTCGCATATACATATATGCATATGTGTGCGTTTATATACACACATATATATGTACATTTCGATCGGCGATGACGTGATTTCCTTTAAATCTGACTAAACAAACCGCTACTTTTGGGTCGCCGAGTCAAGTAGATCTCGAATTTATAGTCCATACAATAAACTGTCATGACAGATGATACGAATAGATAGTAGAATAGCGCTAGCATGATCATTGTAAGTTTCTTTGTGCGCAATCTGCCAGTAATTACACATCGAAAACTGCGCGAACAATTTGCTTTCCGCTAGCGGTTTGCACGAACGTTACGTGCTCCCGGGGAAATTCAATGTCTTTCAGTTTCGTGTCTAATTTCCAATTTCGCTAATTCGCAAGAGTACTTCTTTTTCTACGTTGCGGTTGTCGAGAGAAATCGCTCGACCGTAGTCTCTTCGTCGAATTAATTTAGTAATTAGAAAGTACAGCGCGCAACGCATTGTTAGCGCGAGGAACTTTGGATCGCTTTAATGTCGAAATTTCGTGGCGAGATCAGATTAGTCACTTTTTAACAGTTTATAACGTCGAGTCTATCGTCGTTAGTTTTGTAATTAAATCATTTCCGAGAATAAGTTGTTTCTTCTTGGTGTACATATACGTGGTGTGAGATTGGTTTTTGTTTCTATGCGTACATTTTCTACGCGCTTGAAATTTATGCGTCGGGAATTCAAAACCATTAAAGTATCAATCGCGCCGTTAAAAGCGCTCGTAAAACGTCGTGGGACCCCGCTTCGCGTTTCGGCTTCGAAACGATTCTATTTGAGCGCGCGCGCGCGCGTCCTACTCGCTTTCATTCATCGACGTCCTTGCGCCACTTCTCTTTCCCGCAGGGGGAACCATTGCAATTGCGCGCGAAACAATGATCGATACCGGAGGGGATCTATTGCATCGGTCTCAAAGGTAACGAGACGTGAAGCGATACTTGAGACCGCGTTGTGCGCGTTAAGGATGAAGAAAAAAAACTCTCTTTTTCTGTGCCTGAGCTGCAACAAAACAGTCGCGACAATGAGATGAGGGGAAGAGAAAGGAAGGGGAGAAATTCCGGGTGCATATAAATGCGCCGTAAACGAGCGTCTGACGTTCTCCGAGAGGGCAGATTGAAATTGATCGATCAAAATCTGAGCGCGCGCGCTTGACGAGCAAGTGAGTAATTCGCGTCGCGAGGTCGTTGAAACCTTCAACCCCGCTTTGTTTAATAGGCTGCTCGTTGGCCGTTGCTGCAAGTATCATCGTTGTAGCTCGTAGTCGTCGCCGATGTCGTCGTTTAAGGGAGCGTGGGCGATCTCTCGCGCAGAACGTACGTGGCGAACAATGGCAGATAGTTGCGGCTCATTATAGTACCCCTTTCGCTCGTTCGTGATGTGAGGTCGTGTAACGAAGTATTAAAACCGCGCGACCTCCTCGCGGCCATCAAACGTAAATCGACCTACGGGTTCGTTCGCTTTACTTACGTGGTCGTTATTACCCGGTGCCGAATTTAAGCGTGAGATAACCGGCGCCGCGGCGGTGAAAGAGCGTGGGCCGGAAAGGTCGCGATTTTGAATGCGGAATTAAAACAGCGTGTTACGACTTAAGCTCACAGGATTATTTATGTAAAATACGTTGCACGCGCACATTATTTTTATTTCTTCTTTTCGCGTTACGTCGAAGTTTTTATTTTTTTTAGAATTTCGTCAGTATCATTTTTTAAATACATACATTCGCCGAAGTCTCACAATTCGGTTTATATTTGCCGTAATTCACGTTCTGGTCAAAATACCGTTTCGATTCTGTACGTGATTCTGTTCGCAAAATTGTGAGATAAATATCGAGATGAACGATTTCTTTGCGGAAGCTGGTGGGAAGTGAGCGACGTTTATGAATTTCTAAAATCGATTTATCGTATTTTTTATTTTTCGAAGACACGTGGAGTCTCTCGGTACACACATTTCTGAACTACCTACGCCGAACGGTCACGCACACCTGCGTCGTCGTACGCGATGTTACAACGCGCGCGTACGGTTCTTTTTCGCGAATTTCCAACACCTTTGCATGTATTAGTTTAACAAGTCGCCCACGCGAAGAGATTGTGTATATATGGGAACAGCGGCCGATTCCGTGGATATTTTTCCGCGAATCACTTGCGTTCATTCAAACCTGTCTTTCTTTACGTGTGCGCTCGTCGCTCGTCGCACTTTAGCGTGCGAGCACGCCATAGTGTAACCCAACACCTTAGAGGTACGACTTTGCTCGAATCTCTCTCGAAAATATTTTCTCACAGTTTTGGTCCATCGATTTGATGCTCCGATTCGATGCCACGTAATGTGTTGCGTAATATGCTCTAATTGTTTTGTCTTACAATAGAAATCTCTATTTTTCAATCAAGGCGTTTAGTTAAAAAACTAAATTATTTCCTTGACAAAGTTGTTTCTGTCAAACTATATTACGAAATTCAACATCACTATATGACAATGTGTATACGACGTCGTGTAATTCTTCTCTACGCTTATTATTGTTTCCGAAAACTGACGGGCATGGTTTTCGCTCGAGTTTTATGCGGCGAGTCACGAGTCTTGTGCGAGCTGTGCAACGTGCAAATTTAAATCGGCAGCGATATAATTAACACGCCAATCAGTAACAAAGGATCGACGCGCGCATGCACACCGCTTTAATGACCGGCGATGCGCCGACAATTAATGAGTCTGGTGTGTGTACAGCTGTTAATTATATAAAAGTTCACGCTTTCCTTGCTCGCGGCACGTGTCTCTTCTCTCCTCCTCGTGGTCTTCTCGTTTGCTATTTTTGTTTGCTCATGTCTTCGTTCTATCCTCGTTGTTCTCTTCTTTTCTCGCTTCCATCTGCTGCTCGCTTCTTTCACATTTCATTTCTCAGTCCGTATCATTCGCTCGAGGTTGCACGCATAATTAGCCCCGTCAGGTATCATATTCGGCCATGGTTGCGTGCACGCTCCTTTGGTGCGCACACCAAGCGGGGAATTATCGCGATGCATCATTTTTATATCGGAGCGAAAGGGAAGATTCCGTATCGGCATCTTCATCGCCGCGCTAAACCCGCGGGTAAACAGTTCTACGTTTTCTACGCGAGTTTTGTGTAGAGCTGAGTTATAAATTATTTAACTTTCAAAGTTATTTATTACCGGTAAAATCAACATTTCGCAAGCTCGTCTACATAACAAGCCTCCCTGGAATTCACGTAATAAATAGTCCGAGACAAAAACAGGTCAATATAATTTATACCGCTCGGACTTCGACTATTATTATATAGACGCTATATAACCATCGCAGTCCGCTTTTTTTCGTTTTGCAAAAATAGAAGCATCCGGTTTTGCATTTTGCGACTGGCGAGAAAAATGCGTTTGCGCGTCGCGCAATTTCCACGCTCGCATAGGTGCGCGGAACAATGCGTGCGCGCGTGGCATGTCAAAAGACGACGACGACGACGGTTTGCCACCGGATTCTAACTCGTTGTGCTTTCGCAAGACGTTCTGTCGTCCTTCTTACGTTACACGCTTGTCCGAGACAGTCTCATTATGTTACCGTGCAAACCGAGAGAGAAACATTTGCATTTTTATGCGTATTTCGAGATTCTCCGCAGCACGGACGCGTAAATCGCGCTGGGATATTAAATCCATCAAGCGAGCCAAAAGAACTTGTTCTCTTTACATTTTTTATAAGGCGAGATTTACAGTGGGATTTTTTTACTTGGTTTATCTAAATTTTGAAAACGTGATACATAAGGCACATAACTGTATTTTTATTTCCCGCGCACGCGTATTTTGTTCAAATTATATAATCATTTATAATCTTATATTAATTCTAACGAAATACGTGTGCGCGTTATTTTGCGTAAATGTCTCTTTCAATAAATATATGTTTTTTCATCACCGTAATTGTCTAATTAGGAACGTTTTCACTTGCGCAGAAATAGCTATCGTTCAACTTTCTCGTCCCTTTACTCGCAATCCGGTCCCGAGCGGTAGAATCACCCGGAGGTTTCTGCGATCGTGCTCGCGAAACATCATCGTGGATTTTTTTCGCGCTCGTATTATAACGGATGGCGTATACGCTCTGCTTACGGGGAATTTCTAACCATCACGGCTTGCTGCTGCCGACGGCTTTAATGGCTACGTCGTATTACCGTCGGTGCTCGTTTTTTTTTTTTTTTTCTTTTATTTCATTTCATTTCGTTCAATTCATGAGAGAAAGCGCGCACGGCTCCGGAATGCTCACATACGCGAAACGAGCGCGAAAAGCCGTCGGCGAATTAACGCCGTTGCATTTTTGATCGTCGGTTCATTAACATTTTCGTAGTAATGGACGCGCGTCGTTTTGCACCAACGCGCTTTCGCGCAGAAAATTAGCCTTTGCGGATCTGGATTAACGTTTTCGTAAGACGAGCCGGCAGTGGCCGCGACGAGGATCCGTCATTAAAATCGGTGAGCCGAAAACGTCGCGTGTCTTGTTGCAATTCCGGATGTAATTGGTGTTTCCGAGCGAGTGGTGCGTAATTACGGCGTAATGTTTAATCACATCGTTCGGCTAATAGCTATATGAAAAATTGATCCGCTTGATATTATCTCTCTTCATTGTCGATTATTAGCGGAGATTGCAATTCAGCGGACTGTGAATTTTTTTTTTTTTTTTTTTTTTTTTCTGTTATACCTTTACACGATTCGACATATGTCGAACTGCTATTCCTCAGATTGCAATGTAACTTTACGTCGTTACACCGCGATTCGCGCTCGGTCGAATCTGTCGTGACGACGCTGAGGACGTGATGCGCACGTGACGACGGTGCACGTGCGTGAACGGCCGCGCGCGGCCGCGTATCGATTTCGCGAGCGCCAATTATTTTCCTCTTTGTGCCGAGGACGTCTACCCCGGGCCGGCCGGCCGGGGGTTGCACCCGGCCGCGCGGGAGCTGCGGAGGGAAAAAGGGATGCGCGATGGCGTGGAGAGCCGTTGGCCGACACGAGAGGTCGAAGTACGGCTGAAAATCCATTAAGCGATGGAGCAACGGGGCGCGTTCTCGCGGTATCGTAAAAGTATGTGCCAGGCGCGTACGCGACTCGCATGATTACCGCTTAATTGCGTTATATCGCCCCGTGCTATTATCCGGACGTCTGAATAGAGTCCCGGGCGCGCGCGCGCGTTGCGAGGCCCCCGATGATTCGTAGAGTTAAATCGCCGACGACGCGCGTCCATTATGTGCATGAACGACAAATTAAAATCATCGAGGAAAAGGGAGGAAGGCTAAAAGCACTTTAGGGAAGGCGCATCAAATATCCGAAATTTGTTCTTCAACTTGATTATGGTGCAGCGAACTGACGTTGTACGTAGTTATATATCTTTCGATTATGCAAAATATTATGGCAACACGTTGCGCGATCGTTATCGTAAGTGACGTTCGACATATCGACAGATGTCGGTGACACATTACGGAAGTACCGCAGCTAGTCGTCGAATACAATCACCCCTTCGCTCGTACGTAACTACATGCATTACATCACAGTCCGAGTTGTGACCTAAGCGAATGATGAGAACGTATATGCGCGCGACGTGTAATTACGACCGCGAGAAGTGTCCACATCGCAATGGGGCGGTCGCTAATTAAGAGAATGTGTATCGTGGATACTAACGGTTTCTAATTCAGCGTTCGAGGTAATCGCGATATTCGCGGATCTGATAAACGAAGCCAGGTCTTCTTTCGGCGCAAAGAGAAAACGCGACGTTTTATCGATCGCGCGCGGAGGATGTTTGCGCGCGACGATGACTGTTAATTATCGCAGTGGATGACCGTGAGAGAAAGAAAGAGACAGAGAAGGGGAGAGACCGGGACGACGAAGAGAATGCGAAGAGATTGAGAAAATTAAATTCTTGGGAAAAACAAGAAGGTCCAGATTTTCTCACAGCGGAAACCATCAAGAATACGACGCTCTTACCTAATGTTATCCCAGGTGTTGCGACTGCCGTGTTGCTGCTGCAACTTTAACGGCGATTATATGCGCTTCCTCGTGGACCTCGTGGGTACTCTCCTAATTGGGTGTCGGTCACATATACACGTAATGCCGGAATTAAAAGTTACCGTACGTTTCGCGCCGTACGTAATTAGCTTGATGCTGCCCGGTACTACAGCCTACATTACGTTTAGTAGGGTAAACGTGTGCCAACTCATTGCCGCACATTCGCCGTCTCACGAGTGAGAATCCTTCCCACACTTCTATTACAGAATTGCGTAGCTCGTCGGTCTATAGATTTTTTTTCTAACTTCTCTATAAACTAATGCGAGAAAAGACTGTGTTCTGTTTAATTTTAATTTCGAATAATTATTTATTTTACATTAAATTCCCTTCGCATATTTTAAATGTATTAAACACTACTGTGTTTAATACATATTTTTTGCTATATTAATCAATATGAAAGAAATTACATGTATAATGTTTCGATCAAACGATGCCCACACTTTTTCTTCTTCGATAATCCCCTCTTCCTTTTGCGAGAGCTTATGACACCACCCCCTTATACGCCTCTATTATGGCGTCCATCATCATCTCAATGCAGCCCTCTATGGCTGAATAGGGTATTGTTCGTCGAAAGTGTCTCCTCCTGTTTCCCGAAGAACACGGCTGGTAAGTTCGCGTCACGCTCGCGGAAATTCCCGGCTCGCATTGCGTGACTGAAGTAACGATTGTCCCACCGACAACAGAGGGGATGTCTTTGCGTATAGATTTCCCGCAATAGACGTACAACCGAGTTTACCAGTTTCGTGCGATTCCTTTTGCCTCCGTTCGTCGTCGTCGTCGTCGTCGTCGTTGGTTGTCGTCACTGTCTACCTGCCTCACCGACAGCAGCCCGCCTATTACCGCTTTCCGTACTAGTTATCTTTATTGTTCCTAATTATCCCGGCAAACCGATGCAATTATCGTTCGTTCGCTCAGAAATTCCGACTCGCGCGCGGATCTTCGAGGCTTTAAAGACCTTTTATGCGTCTGATAAAGCGACGAGTTGTGGCCTGCAAGCAACCGAGCGATAAGAATATACTTATCCGAAAGAGGAGTAATTTTAACGAGAACATTCGCGTCTCGATGGTGAGCGATGGCGAACTCTCGATTTATCGCGTCTCTTCGGACGTGACGCGGCAAAATTCCGGAATTACATTTAACTTGTTTGTTTTTATTTGTCCCGGACGCGTGCGTTCCTCGTATATTGCGCTTGTGCTAAGATATGCTATGATAAATTAACGTTCGAGAAAAAACGCGCCGAGAAAACTTGTGACGGATTCAATGAACAATCGACTTCGAAGTGTACAAGCAGCGGCGGCTGTGCGCGCGATACATATTCGATCTCCTCCGTCTTTTCTCCCCGTCCTCGTTTTATTCCGTACATTCCTTCTCGGATTTTCGCCGACGCGCTTCCGCTTATCGGAGCGCTCCCCTTATTCAGTCGGACATTTATTTATTGCCATATTTTATACGCCTGTCAGTGTCCCGAACGACGCGGCGGATACATATTTCTTAACGACGACGACGATCGCTTCGATGGTTCGTCGAAGTGATCCCTCCTTTTCAATATCGCTGTTATAAACGGAAGCCTCGCGTGTGTCGCGCGCTCGTTCACTTACGAGTCGTTCGAGATATATATGTATGCGGTATCTGTCTCTTTATGTCGCTCTTAATTTGCATCGAGTCGAATACCAAGACGGTTTTATGTCGCCGAATAATCAGCGGAGAAAAGTTATTGCAGATAAATGTAGGAAGTCTTGTGCGATTATACCAAAGCTCTCCGAGCGACTGTCTCGGTATTGAAGTTTTTCATTGTTAATAATATAATATATAAATTTCTTATGGAAGAGTTTATCTCGAAAATTAAACTATTAAACTATTAAACTATTTCGCTCTAGACAAATAGCGAGAAGTTCGCACGAGTGTTGTAAAATTTTTAGAAGTAGATACGATGAGAATCGTGCGCAGCGAAGAAAAACGTGAAGTCAGACGTGTCGTCGCGGCACACAACGAAGAGAAACAATTCGCTCGGGCGCGAAACTGACATGTCATAACACTTCTGCGTGGAATTGACAAACGCGGTTTTAGCACGTCCGCGAGCAGACACGCTGATCTTGCGAGCTTGGCATATATATATATATATATATATATATATATATATATATATATATTTGACAGAAATCTCTTCTGGCTAATAAATTACGTTACGCCCTGACTGCGCAATCCCGAACGCGAGTGAGGGTACGGAACGATGTCAGAGCCTGTGTTGCTAATCTCCAAAGAGATCCCGAATAGAAGCGCGGGATTGAATTCCGGACGCGTTATTGCGCGCAGTCGAGAGAACTTTCCTCGTTCACACTAAAAGCTACTGACTCACCGGTAAATAATCCTGTCTTAATTGCGTACTAAAAAAAAAAGTAACGAAGTGAGCATACATATATACATTTTAATAGCGCGTTGTTACATCGTGACTGGTCGCTATAGTAACTTCGGTATCCTTTCTCCGCTGCAAGGATAGAACGTTCTAAAGATATATCGAATTGATTGTTAACTATTGATCTTTGTGATATAAATTACCGCGTTTATCTATGATCTCTCCATAACTCGGAACTTTATAACTCTTTGTTGTTCAGCTGCATTATGTGATTATATATTCTTGTTTTTTTCTTTTTTTTTTTTAACAAAACGCAATTTGCTTCGAGAAAGTGGAATTAGGCAAACCCCCTGGATTTCTCGGATTTGTTGTAAGAGATCGCGCTCGGGAATTTTTCCTGTCGCTATCGCGCAACACCGCGATGCCTTTCAAAATTAATCGGAGGACGATATACAATGCCGCGAGGAAGAGCTTTCAAATTTCTTTCGCAACACGAAATCTTAGGCAAGTCGCGGCGCCGCGCCCGAGCGCGCTTATTATATATGCCGAGCCCGTAATTAGTTACGGCCGAAGATTCCGGCCAATTACGTTAACCAGGTTGACTCGCGGTATCCAGAGCGCAAATGCGCAGTGGCGGATTACGTCTGCGCGCGTTCTCTCGTGGCGTGAAGCGGTCGTCCGGTTCTGACTCGCGCGCGCGCAAACAATGCGAGGTGAGAGTTTTGCGTATAGTACGACAAACGAACTATCGATACGCACGCACGGAGTGTCCGTTTTTCCACTGCCATTAGCGAAGTAGGATTTTACTCGCAGATTTCCTCGATAGATGTTTAACTCTTCGGACTGACTCTCAAAAATGACGACCGGTTGGACTGACTAGGTCCAACTCTATGAGACCTATGCGACCTTAAAACCTAATATCTCGCGATAACATGGACAATCAGATTTTATAACACCTTTATATAAAAGTTGTTATTGCATCGCGAACATTACGGCTTTGTTGCATTTTACATACATGAGAGAAGATCGCGTTTTTTTTAACACGATAATGCGGTATGCGTGCGGTATCTTCATTATTAAAACACATTGCTTTTATATTCTAATTGGATTCATCTTTCGCGCGCGATGACTTTATGCCCTGAATGCCACGCGGTTCGCAGATGATTTTCTAGGATGATGTACACGTATATCGTCCGCTTAAAAGCGACACGGTCAAATCGTCGAGCTAATTGACCGCGGGCGGCGCTTTCGCGAGAACGGTCGCGCAACGAGAACGCGCGAACCGACGTCGTTTTGCATCCCGCACGCGGGCACGGAATGCGGTCGTAAAATGCGATTCAAACGCGCGCGCGTGCGCTTAACCGGGGCGTCGCGCAATTAAATATTCACATTCAAATATCCAAGAACACACACGGCATGTTGCGTATCGTGTTTACGCGTTTATCGAAGTTTGCGCGTGCGGATAAAGATGAAAGTTTATTACGTGACGATTGCGCACACGCGTTGAGCGTTGAAATAAATCGTGTGTTACACACACGGTTTGGAAACAAACAAATTCCCGCGATGCGATTCGCTCAAATAAAGTATCCAAGAAATACTCAAGGACGGGTTATGTTAAAGGAAAGGATCCTGTGGAAAGGAGCGAGAGAGAGAGGGAGACAGAGCGCGGCTTGGGTAACTCGATCTGACGCGCGGAAAAACGATCGACAAAGATTCAATATAGCAGACACGTAATTGACGGTGCGGGTTTTCTTCGTGGCGCGATCCCCGGTTATGTGTTCCATTACCGTTGTCATTATTGCGACAGTCGTTCAGCGGCAACTCAAGGGGATTTCGCAAGGAGCGCGCGAACTTTTATCCGCGCGAACGGCCTTGCCTTTTCGCACCGCGCATGTCGTCGTCGTCGTAGTCGTCGTTGTCGATGTGTGGGTGTCACTCAGCTTTCCCGCCTTGAAAATCCTTTCACTGTTTTGCGCACCTACGTACATGCATACAGACGCGCAGTAGACGCGATTTCACGCGCGCTGGTAAAGTCAGAGAAATATCCTGCGCTGTGTAACTCGTTTTGTGCGGAGATCGAACGAATCGCTTTGTTCCGATTGCGTCTCATGCGTGCGCGCGATGTGGAATCATCGAATAGTGCGCGTCGTATGCGACACCAATTTAATTATGATATTCTGAAAAATTTACATACGAGAATCGAGATTAGTTTTCCTGAATATATGCTTCGTGTGACGACTTGACGTGTATATATCGACACAAAGCTGACACAGCCCGTCTTGCGACAAAGCCTTAATTAACACTCGAGATTGACCTATGTAAGCCTCACGATAATGAACGATGGCGTCTTCTCGGCGGTTTGCTTCGGTAACTTTGCGGAAAGATGCCATCGACCAAGCGTCGAAAGTTTTGCGCTGTGTGCACTTCTTTCTTCACTTTCAGTGACAGATCTTTTGAGAGCGACGTTGCTTTAAACTGTCAAGTTGGACCTTCTTTTAGGAATCATCAGACATTCCTCACGAATGTTAATCACGCCAACAATTTAGACTACGTTAATTAGGAAACAATTAACGCGCAAGCTCGAGAAAGAAATGCGTAATGCCGTTAATTTCGAAAGAGGCAATTTTTATTTCCTCCCCCTTTTTGTCCACGAGATTAAATACCAAACTTCTCGGCTCCTGTTTCCCTCACTCCACCCCTCTAAGCTTCTTTTTAATAGGTTGCATCGATTCCGCGTTTGACGAAAGCATGCTGACGCATCATTGGCTTCATTCATCGCATCAGAACTTCGAACAATCGTGTTTCACTAATCACTTTTACATTTCTATTAAACACGGTTCATTGGCGATGTTTCCATTATAATATTTATTCCATCGTGTGTTGTAACTCCAGCGTACAATTTCGCGAAATACATAATCGAGTAACAACATTCAAGCGCGATACATTGTATTTGCATTTTTGAACGACACGCTCTGATTCTGTACTTTTATTCGTCCTCATTTGCATCCATAATTTCACAGGATACAATTTTTTATAGCAAATATAGGTAACATGATGTTTTTATACTCGCATTTTAAGTATTTTTACGAGGTATGAAAACGAATATGCGAACGTGTTTGCTAGTGATATATAAATTTCAAGTGGAATCGCATTGACAACATTTGCGTGCGCATTTATATAAATGCTTAGATTTTATTTCTCATTTTTAAACATATCTATTATTTTAAGAACCGCTTCTCTCCGCACAATGTTTTCGCCAGTACATTTTATTCGAGTCTGGTACTTCGCATCTCAACGTTAAATTTATCTCCACTGTAATCACACATGGAACGCATCCAGCGTGATATTTCTGCCCGGAATTCCACTCATATTTCCGAGAAAAGAACCAAGAGCAAACACGCGCGCGCGTGTTCCACCTCGTCGCTTGCGTGTGCATTGTCGTAGAAACACGGCGAACTTTCATAGAAAATACTTCGATAGACATCCCGATGCCTTGCCTCTGGCCGCAGAACGACCTTCATCCTTCACCGATCTCATCGGCGAATCGGCTTCGCGCGACTCCGCTTTCGACAAACCGACCTCGGGAAATCGTCTCACCCGTCGCGCGCTCACCCACGTATCACGCGAAAACTATGACGAAACAACTCCACTTCCCTTGTTTATCTTTTCGCCCATTTGCTATCTCCCTCTCTCCCTGTCCCCCGCAGTATCGCCCACTTCGTTCGCCTCATCGAGCACTTTGATTTTTCACAAACACGCCACCGATCGACGCTTCGTTTCATCGCAGCCATTTTTCTTTAGAGAGAGAGAGAGAGAGAAAGAGAAAAAGAGAGAGAAAGAAAAAGACGTCCGAGATAGCGACGGGGGATGTAGCCGATGGCTTTTCGACGGGAAACAGAGAGTGAACCAAACGAGTCTCAAATCAAGACAAGATGATGATGATGCGCGCGATACACGGAAGAGGAATCGACCGAGGGAGAAGCAGGTCTTAAAAGCAGAAGAAATACAGGGAGATAATCCTCTTCGCTTCCTCGCGCGCCGGATGTTATCGCAGGACGTCGGAGACTGATAAAAACACTGCCAGAAGTAATGACGAGCTAGATCGCTCCGCTCTCCGTCCGCTGAACTCCGTTCCTTCGTTGATCTTAGCTTTCGCTCTCCTCGCTAACTGCCCTTTACCTGCCTCCTCGTGTCAGCCCTGCCTTCGTCATACATACGTACATTAACATACGTTACACACAAACGCACAAACACACATTTGTTCTCGCTCGAGATCAAAGACTGAAAATAAAAGGTGGCGACATGTTGGGCGTGAGTCAGCCGGGCAACACGCCCTCGAGCTTGCGGCACTCGGCGAGCTTTTCGTGCTTGCAACGCGGCACCGCCGGCGAGGGTCATCGCGCGAGGACCTCGACACTGCTGCAACAACCGAGTTTGCAGCTGAGCAACGGTCATTATCAGTATACGTCCAGCAGCCAGGCGGCAGCGGCTGCGGCAGCGGCGACGGCCAAGCAGAGCGCCCTGTTGCAGCATCATCAGCAGCACTCGCGCGAGCCGCTTGATCCCATAGTACAGGATGGCAACGATTACGGCTTCGTGAGAATCCGGCCGCGATTGCGCAGCACGAACGCGACCTTGTACCATGAAGAGGAGGTGGCGGCCGCGAAGAGCGCCCTGAGGGAGCAGCGCGACGCCGCCGCGTTCAGCGACCGCGAATGCGACTCTAACTATAGAGACTGCTCGTTGAAGGTCAAAGATCGCGACCTCTCGCCGAAAGGTACGAGCAAGAATCAGAATCCTTTACGAGGTGCGTTGATACTCTTCACCTCAACGTCGTCCTGGTGGAAGACGACCCGGCATCGAGAAGACCAGCTCAGCGCTACCAGCGGTGCCAGCGCTTCCATCAGCGCACCGTCCTCGGAACGGAAATGGTCTAGTACGTCGATGGCGTCGCCATCGAACGAGAGAAAGTGGCCGTCGTCGATGACATCGCCCACGAACGAGCGGAAGTGGTCTGTAGGCAATAGTTTGCTTACGTCACCGTCGAACGAGAGGAAGTGGAACAGAACCTCGGTGTCGTCCACGTCAACGAGCCAACAAGATCGGAAGTGGCGGTCTCTCGGTGCACTTTTAAGGGCTCCTACTGGAAGCAACGGCGCGAGCAGCTCTCACACCAGTCAGAATTCTCTCTCGCACAACATGAGCGTGTCCATGATCGAGGGCGATCACTTCCGCGAGGAATCGCGCGGCTCGAGTTGTAAGACGCGGTATCAGCAACCGACATCCTACTCGGCACGAGTCTCCCGAGTCAGCAGAGATGTTTATCGGGAGAACGGAGAGTTTGGCCAGGCTATCGGCAGGTCGAAGGTCAGTCGTCGGTTGTACCAGGACACCGAGTCGACGATCGACCGAGAACTCGACGATCAGAGACATATTGCGCAACGTATTCGACATCATCTGGACGACTCCGATCAGTGCAGAAGCAATCGGGAATTCTGCAGAGCCACGGAACACAGCACCGTGGAGACTCGCGGCACGACTTCCTCCACCACCCGATCGAGCCGCGCGCAGAGCTTCTATTTGCTGGACGATTTCCTGCGACCGCAGCCGCAGCAGCCGAGCAGCAGCAACAAGTGCATGCTGAACCTGTACATGTCCCCGTCGCACGCTGTCAAGTGCGGCAACGAGCACGGCAGGTCGTGCGAGGTCAGGCAGGCGATCTGCCAGCAGCAGGCGAACGTCGGCAGCAACATCACACCGCCGCGACGCCACAACTCGAGCTCGGACAGCCTCGAAGTCGCCACAAGTCCGCTGCCGCCGCCTGTGCCGCCGCCACCGCCGCAGGTCGCGACTAACGCACGCGGGGACCGCGAACGGAATGAGAACCCGAAGGAAACGAGTAAGGACGTGTGTCCGTGCAAACTGTGCTGGACCAATATGCAGAGATCTCTCGTGGAAGAGGTAAGTGAAGTCCCCCCGAGGGGTTGCGCACCGGACAATAATTGAGTCGTTCGTCACGCCACGTATTCCACGCTCGGAGATCCGCGGGAGATTTCGTTTGAGAAATGAGGCTATGATTAAGGGACTTTGACAAAGGATCGCGCCCGTGCGGGGTTGCCGCCCCTGTTCGGATGATTCGCGTGTACACACAGGGTATTCCTGAACAACATATGTACTTCATACATATGTACTATACTCATGTATATTCCTAGAGATTTTCTGATTTAAAACAATTTTCATTAGTTTTTATTTGATAAAAAAAATTAAATCTGCAATTTTAAACGCTGACAAATCATCTGTCATTAAACGAGAATATTATAATGATCAAGTTTTCTCATACGCAAAGCTAAGTATTACATTTCCGTAATCTATCTGATAAATATTGTTTACGTAATAGAATTTTAATTCCTGGTTCGTAGTCGTTAAAATATTTAATATCGAAGTTGTAATAAAAGTCGCGGTAAAAGTTTGACCAACCTTCGCTATGAAACTCATCTTGATCATTCTTCACGTAGATGAAGTTAAGTCGGCAAAACACGGAAACGAACCAATATTAATGCGAAGAAAACCGAATAAGCGATACGACCGGTCGCGCGCAAATGGGATGTTGGTCAGCTCGTTGGGTTTTATCGCAATCGTTATCCGCGATGTTTATTCTCCGCGGCGAGTAACTTTCACCCCGACGTGCACCACGGCGCGATGTGATTGCGCGAGGATACGGACTCGCCTGTGCGAAAAGATTCTCGCGCGGTGAGTCGTCGGAAAAATCGGCTCGGAGAGAGGAGAATCGGCTGTATCCGCGAATGTCCGGGAGTCTCTACCGGTCGACGTTTCTCCGCCATTAATTCTCCTTTAACTTGTTCCGCGCCGTTCGCCGCCGCGCCGAAACGACCGATCCCAACGCCTCCGTTAGGATTCTGCTTTACGGTCGTTTGCGCCGATCGGTAGCGCGCGATTCGATAGAGAGACGACTCCCGCTTTCGTGGAACACGCCGCTATTATCGCTGTCAGTCGGAGCAAGACGAGCGACCGGCGGGTCAGCGCGGAAGGTTAATATCGAGCGGCGGATTCGTAAAGCAGCGCCTTTATCGGTCTTGCGTAAATTAATTTTCATGGCTCCGAGAGGCAGGATTCACACGGTCTTTCACGTGCACGATTAACATGTGCGATTTATTACATCTGATGTGTCGCGGATTGTGTCATTTATCACATATGCAAGTTCTTTGAGCTGTTGAGCCTCGTAACAGTCTGACAAGTCTCGCCACGTGTGTCGAAATTTTTTTTTAATATCATTTTTGTTTATTACGATGTGATATTTAACTTTTGGCAAGCAAAGCAAAACTTGAAAAGATAAAGTCAAAAAAGAATCGAAGCATTCAATCAAGCTCTTGTCTCGCGCAAGAAGAAATATTTGCAATCGCGTGATCGATGGATAAAAATTAAATTACGTCGATGGCGATATAACAGGTGGAGTAAGACGAATGCAGAGAGACAGTGTGCGCGCGTGTTTATCTCCGATACACAATCACGATCGATCTTACACAATCACGTGCGGTTATTGCGAACGATCGGGCGGCGAGTGCGTTTCGAACGTATAATACACGTCACGAGTCGAGATTAGAATGCAAAATTAAATCATATTACGGTAAAAGCGTATCGCTGCGAGCTACATCGCCGTGCTTACACGCACGATATTAGAATCGTACGAGGTACAATTCTGTTACGTCTCTAACTTTAACGGAGTCCGATAGTGCAAACCGGTATACATGTATCTATATGTAACTGTGCATTTCTATACCGAACACACATAATGTCACATATGCACCGTGCTCAGACATGTCGTTACACAGACACTACTTGAACGCGTACGATAATCAATAGCGGTGAGTATCCGACGAATGCAGCCGTACTGCGGATCGCGACACCGTCCGCAGACCCGCACCCGGTATCGACCCCTTGACCCGCAGCGCGCTCGTTCGAACCTTGCCTGTTTCCCTGTTTGCTCGATCGAAACCGAGCAAATACGCGGCAAAGCCGCACACGCTCGCGTCGCGAAAAGAAAAACGCACGCTAAATATCGCGCACTTCAAACAGAGCTAGTAATTTACACAGCTCGGCCGCACGAGGAATGATTTTTAGCGCTACACTGTTATGTAAATTACGAAGAGTAGATACACACTGGACAATTTTTTTGCGCTTCTTGAATCAACGCGCGTCGTATTAAAATACACGTCACAAAAACTAAACGTCATTTTGTTTCGCCGGACTCTTAATCTTCACCCGCTCTCGGAATTGGCGGCGCGTTTTGAGAGGACGGTCGTCGCGTTCACATGATTTCCGGGTCGCGACCCCACGGTATCGCGCGGTACATATACACACAAACCCGTAGGTCAGCTGACTTATCGCTCGGGATAAGCACGTGCTCTACGATGTGTGAGACGGTCCACTGTTCGATTTGGATTTCGAGTCGCTCCCCGCGCTCGGCTCCCTTTCTCGCTCCCTTTGTCTCTCTTTTTCGCCAATGAGCGTGTCGAACGTTCGTCCGTTATTTTTGGGACGCGGGGTACGCGCGGGGCACCGAAGGGAGGAAGTCGTATTTCTATCCCTCGGTATCTGGCTCTATTATTAGTCGATACGCGATGTTATACGCGGAGGTTTCAGAGCTGGGTTTCCGTTCGATTTTAAACACCGGCCGTGTATATCTGCGCGCCTCTTTTTTGCTCTACTCGCCATCACCCAACTCTTCTTTTTTTTTTCCCGTTTGTTGTTTCCTTCCTCCGCTTCTTATCGTACGTTTTCGTAGAGCCGCACCGGCACGGTTCTCGACCGATAGTCTTATCCGGGATGTAAATACGGTGTATCCGTGTGTGGTTGTGTTCCGCGGCGTGTACGTGCTGCTTGTCTGTGCATTACGTTCGAATGTAACCCGCCCGCAGCGGGTTCTGAATATCGATGAGCGCGGGAGAGATATCGGGGATGTTAATTGTTACCCGAAGGTTGGATTTATAGCTAGCAGATTTTAGAGTGTGCACGAGTCAACGATCTCTTTGTCGATTCCCGAATTACACTGCTCTTGCTGTTACGTAAATTATTTCTTTCTAGTTTTTCTTCTCTCGGAATAAAAAACAATCTAGTTTGCAAATATATATATAAAAATTGAATCCCGACAATCTGTCAGAGAATTATCGAGCAGTTCCACTTTAGAACCGCGAGACTTGGCTGCATTTCTCGATCGTCGTTCTCTTTTAAGCTCTAGAAAATCGAGACGTCCTAGGTCAGGGACGCGTAACCCACGCATCCGGCTCAGACATGTGCATTTTCTTCGCCGGGCGTTGAAAGGCATGCAGATTACCGCCGTCTGCGGACAGAAAATTACTATAGTGGATGTTTGTACTCGGAGAGAGAAAGAGAGAGAGAGAGAGAAGGAGAGAATGTGACGTTAAATTTATATTATTTCACATGTCCGGTGAAATGAGCGACCTGTGCTCGAACGCGACCGTGAAGATTTCATAGAATTACATCAGAACTGTGGCGTAATGACACGTCGACGTTTCGTAAAAAAAAAAGGGAACAAAGCACAAGACGAGCGATATTTCGAGATGTATGAGGCAACATTTGAAACGGTCGCGGATAGAAAAATTTGAGAGAAGAAAGGATTCGAGGAAAATAAAAACAAGAGAGAAATTCTATCGCAACTAGTATTCTGTCGGTTCCGCAAAATGTATCACAAAGGTGAAGGAAATTCAAGCAATTTGTGCGATTTTCTTCGCGCGGTTTCGTCAATCGGTAAATTACGTATCGCGTATGCGTGCGTGAGATGTAGAACTGATGCGGTTAGATGACTCACGATGATGCGCGAAAGGAAACGGCAACGACTGCGAGTGACGAGGAGAGAAAAGAGCGCATCATCGTGTATGCGGTTGCCGTATGTCGGAAACACATTCCCCGGATGTGCAAGAGGGAAAATAATCGCGTCGAAAATAGAACAAATTGCACGTTTGAACAATCGGCGCGTAATGTTTTTTTTTCTAACAGTTAAATTGTTTCGCACAAAAGTATCAATTGTAATTCAAAGTCGGTGTTCAATTTTAGTGAAGTAAAAAGAATTCGTGGTAAGAGAGAGAGAGAGAGAGAGAGAGAGAGAGAGAGAGAGAGAGAGAGAGAGAGAGAGATAGAGAGAGAGATAGAGACAGACAGACAGAGAGCACCTTTTAATGAAAATTTTAAAATTCGATGAACGTCTTCGAATAAATTCGATCGCGCAACGACAGATGCGTCGAATCCTTTCCCTTCCTTCTTACGACCCCTATCTCGAGTGCACTTAATCCGTTGTCGTTTGAATTGATTCCACATCCCGTATTCATTGCTTTCGTGCGAGATCGTGAGTGCGTATGTACATGTATACGTACACGCGCGTCGTTCGTCTGGGGTGAGTAATACTTTGACACCCGAGCGTATATCACAACATAATATCTCCGTGTAGGAGTTATCTTGGCGTGAGTTTTTTTTTCTTTTTTTTTTAACATGTCGTGCATCTGTATACGTAGAAGCACGTACGGAATAGAAATGGAAGAGTCCTTGCTGATCAGACGTGAATAGTGCGATAGGGGGAAAATTATTACAGATGATGTTGCAAGAAAGTGCGCGTTGATAAAAAGCAACGTTCATCACAAAAGGAAGTGTAAATTTAGTGCGAGAAGTAAGTCGATAGTTTTTAAAATATTCTCGATACGTTAAAAACCTATTTTTCGACGGGATTATATTTTTTTTATGTGTTGTCATACCTAATATTATATGTTATATCATAAGAACTCTTTACGCTCGGAAAAAAAAAAAAAAAAAAAAAAAAAAATCGTGCGCTTAATCCTACGACAGGCGTATATAGGAAGAACCGCGCATCTCCGAATAACAATGGAAAATATCTTGCTCGCGAAGAAAAAGTATTCAGGTGGCTGTGTGAAAGACATTCTCGATCTTGAGTCGTTTTGTAGGGCTCGGGAGAAGAGAGAGACAAGGCGGTCTATAAGATAGAAGCCACGAGATAGACCCCTGACGGTGATATCTCACGGTGAGATCTTCAAGCCCGGCCATGTCTGTCGGTGCGTCGAACCGGGATAATTTATCATTATTGAAATATGGGCCATTTGTGCTCGTCGTAGCCCTCTCTCGCGCGTGCGACATGCGACGTTTCTTCTGTCGGGGATTCCCCTTTGTCCAGGGCTTTGCGCACTCCGAAACTCGTTCTCCATTACGAAAGTTTTACTCACGTCGATCGAGAGATAACATATTAACCGAAGAATTGTACACAAGGAAAATTGATAAGATTTTAAAATTTATGTTTAACGTCATGTTATGGAAGCGATTTCAGCAAAGTAACGCAGAGAAACCGGCTGCTATTTGTGACACAATATTTCGTAAAGTATTTCACTTTCATGCACAGCAATATCGTCGTGTCATCTCGCGAGAGAGATGGGTTATCCGCCGCGAAGTAAGACCGTCTCGGAAACGAGTCGAATAAATTTGCAATCGTACGCGGCAGCCTGTTTTTCTGCATACGCAACGAGATTGTATACACGCGAGAAAACTGTGGGCACGGGACACATCTTGTTGAATAAACCTCTTTTCTGAAAAGGAGATTTGCACTCGCGCGGAACGACGCGGTATCGCGGTAAATTTTATTTTTCCTCAGCCGCGACTTTTCGCTTTTCATTCCAGGGTCCGTAAAAATTTGCCGGAGATAGCACCTAACGACGGTCTGGTCACGATTTAATGATATTTCATTAAACGAAATTTATCTGCCTTCGCTTTTGCGCGCGCGGAGAGCCGCGCTTGCCGATCGAAGCTTGCAGATAAGCACCGGCCTCTCCTGTCCTGCGGGTGCTGATCTGAAATTGCTCGTTGCGAGCACTAATTGTAACGGTGTCTTTTACGTCGTCTCGCTGCGACCATGAACGCGTCCGGCCGGGTCGGCGAAATCGTTTATCACAAAGTCACGATTGAATGATATACACACACCGCGGTAATAGATTAGAACGATTTTAATATGAGCCGCGCGGAATGTATATCTGGCGGAATCCGCTCGGTGAGATGCACGCACGCGGTAAGGTGCACACAGCTTCCTCTTTTTTTTCTCTCTCTCTTTTGCTCGAGAGTCTTTTCCGAAACAAAATTTCTTTTTGTCAACACAGATGGTGGTCGAATGCACTTTAGTACAAACCGGATTCGAGCACATGGCATTACTCTACGTCTGGGAGATAACGTCGTGAACAAACAAGCGGATTCCGGTTTGCTATAAGTATAGCTAAACAGCAATGTCTAAAATTCAATCGTGAGATTATATATTATACTATATATATATATCTCTCATTTTTTGTATATATGAAAATATAAATATCTTCTCTATATTTGTATGTACAATATATGAGAAGTACTCGATAAATTTCAATTTCGACGAAAGCACGCGCGGTCGATCTCCGCGCGAGATAAGCGCGAAAAGTTTATCTGTAACAAGCGATATCCGCATTTAACAGGGTGTTTGTCTCGCAGTGCTGCAGTCTCTTCCGAGAGTTGTTCGTGACACCCTCGGGCGCAGCTCGATTGAGAATCGCTGTATGTACGGACGATATACACGGTATATTTCTCATACTTTTTGCCAAGCGCGCCCTTCGAGCGATCAAATAAGATTATTGCGTTTCGCGCGGCGAGAAGTTGCATTGTGAACGAGCGCGGCTCGATCGAAACGCCGTAATTCCCGTGCGTCTCGCGTTCGAGCTTTTTCAAGCGCGGTTAACGTACTAATGAACTGACAAACGAGGCTTCGAGTTCCGGTTATTAAACCGCAAGAGCGGCGCGATGCGGAAGATAAAGCGCGCGCGTAACGTTGAACGCATCCGCCTCTGATCACTAAACCTCGCTCATGTCATGAGCGCACGCAGCTTGCGTTAGTAATATATTTGTTATTAATATATTCGTTTTATGAAAATTTAGAGAGCTGCTCAGGAAACTCAAGTTTAACGTGATAAAAATTTCGCTTGCGTTTTTAAACAATTTTTCTAGACAAATCATTTATTTTGCAAAAATATTTTTTTAGTTTGTGTTCCCTCAACTGTTTCTCCACAATTATTGTAGAAATTCGGAACAATTATTTCTACTTTATTACGTGTTGCAAAATGTTTGCATAAGGTAAAATATGTTACGCGACAACGTGCAAAACGTGTGTGCGCGGGTTCTTTCGCGATTGCGGATGCGGTAGATTTCTGCAATGTTCGCTCGTTCGCGGTTATCGACGCGTTGAATACTGCTTTACCGACATGCGTTTAAGAACAATCGCAATGCAGTTGAGATGCACGTCAAAGATGACAGCACCGATATTTTTATTCGGCGCGTTAATGAAACTACAGAGGCGATAAATCTCTGTAATTTAAATATCAGCAAAAACATCATGTTAAAGTATATTAAGCAAATTTCAATTATGTTCCCTTGTGTAGTTTTACTTTTTTTTTTTTACAAAAACGATCTTGACATTTTGCATATAATGACACACGGTTTCGAATTAATTGCGCATAAATTATTAATTTAAATTTGCGGCGGGAGGGTTGAAAATTGCTCTCGCAAATCACTCGCGCCTAATCAAGCAATAATCACATTAAAGTAAATATTTATCCGCAACTGTGCGAGAGCTGCATCGTTATTGTACCTCATGAAAATGTAACCGCGCACGTGAGCGGGGAGAGAGACCGAGTAACACTCAATCACACTGGCAGTCTATCCATTCGCCGTCCGGGAATGCGGGTATACGATTCTCAGGCCGGAGTTGATGTGGGCAGCGTCGATGAGATTTAGATTCCCGGTAGAATTGGCTACCGTATCTCTTGACTCTGCCGCATCGCAAAGTCGTGCGTTGCCATGCTAAATACTCTACTACGGACGCTTTAACTGTAATACAGATTCCGTCGTGCATCTAAACGACTCTTGGCAACCGACTGCCTGGTAAATTAACATTTGGCATACGGTCTCGCCTCTCGACGCGACGACGAGTTAAACTTGTATTCGTTAAAATCTGCGAATGCCGTAATGATTTATTTATGGTGAAAATAATTTATTCATATAAGAAAGCAAATATTTGTACACACACAAATAATAAAATTATAAAAACGTGTGTTCTTACTTAAATATTTAAAAAGCTAAGATAATTCACGGCGGTGTTTAATATCTACCTATATAATCTACACGGTTGATAATTTATGAGCATTAATTACTGCAGCAGGAATAAATTCAAACTTTGCGAATTTATTTGTAGAAAACAAAAATAACTCAGTCAACTCTAACACGACGATTAAAATAAAACGTGTAACATTTTGGTGAATGTTAACATTGTTTTTTGAGCAAATTTAATTATCGTGTAAACGATGTGAAGTACATCTGACTCATTCAAATGAGCTCTTCGTAATGTGTGTTTCTCTCGTTGATATACTTAAATTACTGTGTAGCTCCAGTATTTCCGAGCCGTTCCGTGTGGTTGCAAAGTTCCCGATGCTTAAGGTTTAATATTTTCATGGAACTCATTTGAAACGCTTGGCGTTCCAGTTTCCGCTTTTACTGCGTTTTAAGTACGGGTGCTTCAATTCGAACGAACTTTGTGAGTAGGCCGTAACGACATAATGTGGACTAATACGCGGGCAGTTTGATAAGACTCCGGTTGGAAGTTATATATCAGCGAAAACGTTTCTTACGCGTCGTGTAATTATCTTTCGTATCTAGTATAAAAACTTTGTGTGTTTAATTTTTCGAAACAAAAAAATGTCCCCCAAGAGAAATTTATAATTTTACAATTACTCTAAATTCTCGGGATAATTAAATTATAAGATTCAAATAAGTTAAAACACGGCGCAGAATATTATTTTATTCGTATTATTTTTTATTCGTATTACATGAATATTTTGCAAAGAAAAATAGAAAAACAAAATTTTATTCCGAACTGGATTTTGCGCGGATTGTGTCGTTTCCTTCTCGAATTACGCAACTTAAATCGTACTTGAACCGTATACACGTTCCTAGACACGCGTCACGAACGAGCGCGTACGTACTTTGTATCTCACTCGCGAGTTCGAAATAATTACGTGACAAGAAGCGGAAGTGCGATCGTATACCGCAAGAGATGCGTAATTCGACGCCGATGCAACGATGAAGCGGTTCTTTGTATCTCCGCGACATGGTGTGTGCCCGAGATACATGGTTGCCATCAATATAATTACGTTGCGTCAGAGACGCGCCACGCCATTCGCTTCGTGTCGTCTGTTCGTCTCGAAGCTGTGCAAGAGAATGTTCTTTTTTAGTTTTAGTAATTCTTTTGCTAGTGGGTATGTGGCAGCGATCGAAACGCTGTGTATGAATCTGATAATCGATTCACAGTAGAGAGCGGATCAACCCCTTTCATGTAACGACCGTTTTCCCGTGGGTTGCCTGTCATTTAATAAATAAAATTTGAGATACATATGTATATATATAAAATATGTAAGAGAAGTCTGGAAAGAGGAGAGACTTTGCGAAGAAAGAAAATAGCGCTTGACATTTCACCGAAGTTGAATTGCGTGGGTGACCCAGGCTGTTGATTGTGTACTAAGAGAATGGTCAATAACGTTTTTTAATGAGAGTATTAATAAAATCGGTACATACAGTTTCTGTAAAGCTTTTAACTTTTCTCCTCGCTTTTACGTGTACGTAATATGTTGGTAAATCTGTAATTTTCACGTAACGTACACATATCGCTACACGCATCTTTTATTCTGAAAGACGAGATATTCGAGACTCAGAAATTCTCGTACGTCAGCGTTAATTAGCGCTTTCTCAACAAATAGAGCAAAGTGAGTTCGTGCTCGTTTCCGAAATTACGTCGGGAACGAGAAATCTGATTCCAATTTGGCATAATCGAGAGAATCTGTAACTTAATGTTTTGTTTGTTTTGCGCCGAGTCACGCTTGAGGTTGGCATATAAAAGCGCTTTTAATTGATTGCTTCCGGTCGGGAAGCGGAAGAAATAACGGAGGTTGCACACTAGGTGGGCGTACATATCGCGCGTATCGATCTTCTTGTATAACGCGACCGAGCGTAACGCAAGTCGAAAGTCGAATATCGATGACATCGATAGCGTTTCGCCGAGGCGAGCGCGCTTCCGCGACACGAAACATCGCCGGATGTTCTCACGGAAGATCGCGGAAGAATTCACTCGATCGTCGTGAAAACCCTCTTGAGGATCGAAGAGTGAGGTTTGGTGGACGACGACGACATTCGACGAGACGAATTAGAGTCGCTCGAATAAATCGACCAAAATGCAACACTTGTATTTGCGGGAACGTTGACGCACACGGAACTCGATATTTAATGTTGCGTAATTAATATTTGTATAATTGTATAATATCACAATGATTAAAATATTAATAATTAAAATTTACAGGATAATTGAGGTTTATTATTCGCGAGTAAAGTTTACAAGATTCTGTTTGCAGGTTTTTTTAAAGAGCGCTCCGACTGACACTTGTATCTCAAATAGATGTGGTCGTGTATATCTTATTTCATATGCTTTCTGCGCTCGTCATCGCGACGTATATTTTTAAAGTTTTTTTTTTTTTTTTTTTTTTTTTTTTGAGAATTGCTGAGTGTGTTAAACCTTTCGATGCGGTCAAAAAACCAGAGCGGGAATCCGAAAGTCCTGTGCAAACTCTCCTCGGAGCTTTACGTCGAAGCGTGTTATCGATTTTGTTGATACAGCGTGCGGCTAATCGGGAGACGTTTGTTGCCAAGGCGTTCCCACAGGAGTATCGCGAAAACGTTTGCCTTATCGCGGGAAACCTGTTCCCGCTGATGGAGAAACGGAATAAGAGCCGCGCGCGTCGTTTCTCGGAACCGGCGACGGTCGTCGATTAAAAGCGGAACGACTGCGCGTGGCTCAGCACCTTGCGGAGGCTGCGTGTGTCGCGAGTTTTACGATCTATAACTTTTCTTTCCTTTTACACATAGTCGCGCATGATAACGTATGCTCACGCGACCGTTTATAGTTCATCAACCATTTTTAACACCCCGGAGTACGACTCTCTCGAATTGCGATTACGCGGTCATTTAGCGTGATTCTCAATTCTCTCGTAAAGACGAACTTTGTTGCGCAAAGAGGATACATGCAGGAATCTTTGAACAAACGCGACAAGCGTTTAATATCCTTTCTTCTTAAGAAGTTTTATATCTTCTCGCGGAATCTTATATTTTTCCTACGCTCGAGGTATACGGAAATTAAAAAAAAGTTTGTTTTATTCGTGTAAAGTGAGTAAAGATATTCAAGACTATTTCCTCGCCTCGAACTTACACGCGTAAGTAGAAAAGTGCATCGTTTTATTTTGAGAAACCGAATAAATATGATACGTACTAAAACAGAAAATTTGCCAAAAAAAGAATTTAATCGAGAAGACAATTTACCGAGAATCTAAAGAAAAGAAGAATTGTCCGTAATGGAAGAGATTGGAAATGAATACTGCAAGTGTTTTAGTGTTTTATTTATGATTGTATTTTTACATCCCCGAACTGCCGAGACATTGTTGCAGCCGCCGTGGGCCGCTCGCGACGGCAGATTCGCTTAAATTCCCAACCTTCCGCATTTTCAACAAGCGAGAGTGGTGGCCGTACATACGAGTCAGGGCTAACGCGCGAGTAGGTCGACGAAGATGCGTGGACGATCAGGTGAGGGTCGTCGAAGGAAACAGGGCGACCAAGCGAGGTCGACATCGACTTCTCTCGCGGCGCGACGAGTTGAGCAGAGAAACGCGGGATTGTGACGCGAGTCGGGTCACGAACACCAGGGGGTAACGCAACGAGGGTGAGCGAGAAAAAAAAAAGCGCGCGCGACGCGGGGAGGTTGGGCGCGGATGTGTAGACGGTGGAACGAACAGCGCGGGGAAAGACGCCGGGTGTAGGACACACGACGATGGGCGCGCGCGCGGGTCAAACGGGGAGGGAGTGTATCCATCGCGCCGAGGGTGGAGAAGGACCTGCGCGCGAATTTCCCGTGTTCGCCCAACCTCATATTGATCCCACCCCAGCGAACCTCCCTCGTTCTGGCGGGAGGTGGGGAGATGGGGCCAGCGGGGATACGGCCCGGCAGGGTGGTTCGTCGGCGTATAACGCCGCACGGGGCAAGCGAGAGTGAGTGAACGAGCGAGGGACGAAGTCGGAGAGTCGCAGAATCCGCGGGCGCGCACCGAGGGTGGTCCAGCGCGCGCGAGAGTTACGTCCGATCGAGGAATTTTCGCGAACGTGTCGCCGCGTCGTGTCGTTGTCTCGTCGTCGTTCGTATTGTTATCGTCAGTGTGTCGTGGTGTCGTGGTGCTCACTCGTTTTACCCTTTGTACGCCGAGAGTACGCGGATAGTATCGCGAGGGAGAGAGGAAACACGCGTTTTGCCGCGCTCACCGGCGTGTGTTGTTCACCGCCCGCTCCGCTTATCGAAAGCTCTCGAAGAGACCGTGCGCAAGTGTGTGACAGACAAGTTTCGGGAAAGTTTCGACTTGGGGAAATTGGGAAAAATCGAGCGACAAAAGTGCGCGAGTGTGCGATTCGGTCGACGACTCTCCGTCTGCTTCGGTCTGCGACAGACCGGTCGCAGCCGCATCACGTAGCCGTTCACCGTTGTGCGGTTAACGAGATTTTCTCTCCTTTCTAATATCTTTAAGATCATTATTAGAGAAGAAGGAGAAAGAACGGGAGGATCATCGAGGAAATTTCATCAAGCGGGAGACTGACCCTGACTCCTCGCCGTCTTAGATTTACGATCGACGTGTGGAAGTTAATATTTTCGCCGCACCAGCGAATCGCGAGTGCAATAGCATTTACGAGGTAGCTTCGTGCATTTTGCTTCTCTTCGGACTATTGCGTCCGTTTTATTATCGTTTTACCGTTAGAAAATACGTGATTGAGGGAGAAAGCGCTAATCCGACTCCTTCTCATCGCGCTCGGCGATCCAGTTCATGAGCTTTGTTTGTAATAAAAAGTACATTCGTATTGTATAACAAGTCACACTCTTGAATAAGAAACCGCGTTTTTCCACGCGAAGAAAGAAATGATTCTTTTAATTAAAAAATTACGCACACCGATAGAATGGAGAGAAATTGATAAGCTCGAGCTTAATTATGCATACATTTATGCAAATCGCGTTCATAAAAATTCATGCACAAAGCGCATCCATTTGTTCGACGAGACTATGTTTGTCTGATTAAGTTCAAGAAACGCATGCCGTTGTGCATTCAACGGTACGGAGTCTCTTGAATGACCTAGTGAGCTGCAAATTAGTTCTGGAAACTGCACCCGTTATTGAGAAACAGTCTGACACAACGAACGAGCTGCAAACGATTCGTAATTTGATCGACGCGAGTATGAGTAATAATTCCACGTAATTCCAAGCCAATTTGCGGAATTAATTACGATCGGTAAGGCTGTAATGCAATTTTTTGACTGATATTTGTTAATCAGGGACTGCTTAAAATATTATCATCGCGATTGCGCCTGATACATACCGATATTTTTCTCGCAGCAACGTATCACACATTTTTCATTTATGCATGCGACCGCGCGCACGTCGGTTCGTTTGCGATCGCGTGTGAGGAACTCGCGTGGTCGATGATCTACGAACGATCTACTACGAACGCGTTTAACGATCACGTTGCAGCCGTGACCGACGGTTTGCATCACGCTCGGAACAATCTTTGCGACCTAATTTAGCAGTCAGAAAAAAAATCAATTTCCAACACGTTTAAAAAATTTTAAACTCCAATTAAATTACCGTTTTTTCTTTCTTCAACGTCGTAAACGCAAGTGCGGGTTGCTGTGAGGAACAGAAGATGCGCGCGGGGGAGGGGGATACTTTAAACTCTTTGGGAAAGCTGTGACACGAACGTTGACACGGGGAGCGCAGAAAGTAAGCCTCGGTTATGCGGATATAAACACGGATTAAACGAGTCCGTCGGATTTAATGAGTCGTAATGTGGCATAATGCTCCGAAAAGCGCTCGTTGTTCCGCAGAATACACTCCGTTCCGACCGCACGGAATGTTATTTCCGGTCTGTATTCATTCATTCGCCGCACGAATATTAATTTCGCATACATTTTTTCACATGTCTGGCTGCGTGCGGAAATTCGCATAGAATATTAATAAATCTTACTTCAGCTATATGTATTTAACTGATTATTAATTGTCTGTGTGTATGTCGCTCGTTCAAATCTCGTATTTCATTACAGACAGACATTACGACCGCTTAATTAATAATTACGTCGGACGCACATATCTGCTGCGGGATAAACATTACCGCGATCAATAAAACGACTATAATTGTACGTTGTGTGCCGCATTACCAGAGATATATATACTCTGGAGAGAAAAATAAGATCGAAATTCTGTTCTGTCTGTTTCAATTTTTTTTCTTTAAGCTGACTGCTTTTTTATTAGCGCGAGTAAATTAACAAGTGATTAATATAATTTATAATTTAACGTCTGTGTATGTGAAATTGCGCGAGAGCACTCGCGCAATGCATAGAATTCGGAAAATCAATAAGTTGCGAGCAGAAATAACTGAACGGTGCGCTCTCGGGTCGATTTCAGGCGCGACCTTTAAGTTTGTTATTTTCCGATGTCAGGTTGTATATACTGGAACGAAACGGAACATTCGGGAAACGGAACATTCGAGAATCGACACGGGGACGTGTTTCGCCTCGCGAGATGTCGGGGTTTTGCTCCTTCCCCCGACGATCGATCGATCGCTCGTATCGTGGTCGTCGTCTCGTCGTCGTCATCGCCGTCGTCTGCGTTTCGTTCTCGCAACACAATATAATAGCCGGAATCTTGTTACTCCCTCGTAGAACTTGTTCGTAAATACATCCGAGGTGCGTAAAAGTCCGAGTCCCGGCTTGTGACGTTTGCGATAAAGCCAGGTGGCGAATGCGAATGCATAGGTATTGGTATATATACGAATTGTCCGAGCATGACTCAAGCAAACCGTGTTACGAAAGAAAGCACGATCTGTTCGCGCAGCAGATATCTGTTTTATCTGTTTGAACACTATATTATCGGAGATTTGAAAGTCTTGCGAAAATGTTTTAAAGAGAGAAATGTGTATATACCTTCCGGAAAGAGAGAAAACTATAAAAGTATATACTGACGAAGATAAAGTTTCAGAGAACGGACTTGACAAATTTATCAGTGGGAAAGAGATGTTTAGGATCCTTAATATATTTGCTCTCGACTCAAAGGGACAATTAGAGTGTTTAACCCTTGCCTTGCGTAAAGTGAGTCATCTGTACCCACATTGTCGAACGGGCTTCGGATATCTCATAATTAAGATTCGTTTAGTACAAGTTATTAAAATTACGTCCGCGTGGGAAAATTGGCGGAGAAGTTGTGTACGTACTGTGCGTTGAAGTTTGGAACAACGCTCATTTGTATTTTGAAAAGATGAGTGTCTATTATTTCATCGCTGTTCGAAAGAGCACCATTAAAAAAGTCGTACTTGAGTTTTATTTAATAAGCATCTTTGAACGGAGAGATTCTAAACATTCTTAGATGTATAAGTTTTGCGATTGAGAAACTTATATATTGAGTATATGTAAATATCATGTTTTATGAATATTTTTGTTATTAAAATTAAGTGGATTCAACCTTGATGGGATGTTGCGTTTCTTGGTCGATTGATTTTATTGGTGTTATATTTTGCTACATGTAAATGACAAAGTTTAATAGAGTTTCGAGACATAGTCCCCCTCCTCCCTCTCTCTCTCTCTCTCTCTCTCTCTCTCTCTCTCTCTCTCTCTCTTACTGCGTGGAAGCGAGTAAAGAAGAGAGAGAAAAAGAAAGATCGCGAGAACGATCCGCGAACGTATCGATCTCGCGAACGATCACACGCGTACATACATCGTCGAGACACACCGTCGCGATAAATCATTAACCGGGCGTGTTTATTGGCCATGCTCGAGCAAACCCCCGGCTGGTGGTTGATTTACGTCCGGCACTGATCTCGATCGGCCGGCGATCGATTGCTTGTGACTCGCGAATCGGGCGCAACAGGCGGGCCCAACACGGAAGCTTGAACGGGAATTAGGTACGATATCGATGTGGGTGTAAATGTTTACCCCTTGGGAAAGAAATAAAAAAAAAGAACACGATTAAAAAGATCGGCATTTATATCGGTGGAATATTATGTTCCCGAAAGATAATCACAGGCACGATGTGAGTGTAGAAGGTGTTGTGTTGCGCGCACAATAGCGACACAACCAATCAATCGATAGATATATATCGAACTTTTACATTTTGCGGACAAAAATATTAGTTTGTGCAGACGTCATTAATTCAATATCGGTGCGTGCGCGGGCACGTGTCTGCGTTGTTATGTCGTGTCTCGTTATAGGATTTACGCGTAAATCGAAAACACTTTGCATCGTAGATGTTTGTTTTGCGCAACCCAGTTCGAGTTTCGCGTGAAATGTTTCGGAAAATAGGATCTCGTCGTGTCAAAGAGACGTCCCTCGTACGTCGAGGTTGTGACAGGCTTAGGTGTTGAAACAAAAAAAAATTGTTTGCCAGGAATATGCATTACGTACGACGACGTCGACATCAATTTCCCCGCCCGGTTCCTATTTTCCAATCGAGCTCTCCACAGGTTTACGCGATGTAAATCAGGCTGCGTCCGGTATATCGAAGTTGTATAGCGTATGTGTGTATAGCGCCAAGTAAACTTGCACCGCCACGATCACGCCGGCTATATCTCCATTCTTCCTTGACACGTGTGCGCTGTAAAGCGCACGCGACGGTTTTCCATCCCGCTTCGTTGTTGTATGTTTGCATTTTTCGCGAAACCTTTGAGTAATTCATCCAAAATCCAATATTCCGCTACAATTATTTGTGCGTTTTATTATTGTTTTTTTCTTTTGTTTTAATTTTTTATCGCGCACATGTGTTTTAATTGGGCGCAAAACGAACGTACAAAGCATTTAATCCTCCACGGAAAAAAATTTTGCTGTCATATTATAGCCGACACAAAGCAAAATTCACTGAGCCTATCGAATATGTTTTGTTTCGCCTTTCAAAAAAAACATTTTGTCGGCAAAACAAAACATTCAATAAGCTTAACGAATTTTTCCTGCTGGTCATATTGTAACTAATATTCTTGCTGTTCCGGTAAAACTTTTTTTCTCGTGATATCGTACAAACTCCCGGGAATGTGCAAGTCGCAGGGAATTTGTGAAAATGCAGTCCGGAAATTTCCACCGCCGAGCAATACTCGCGCGCAATCCATCGGGCTTTTATGCAGGATTCGGTCGTAATCCCCTCACGTGCCGTAAATGGGCGCAGTTGGTCTTTGACAGTTTCGTGACGCTCTTCCGTTTCTCCGGCGTATTCCACTCGATGAACACACAGCGACGTCTTTATAGCTTCCGAGGTATCAAGTTTGTTTCTGCTCTTTTGCGTAATTAAAACAGAGAGAGAGAGAAGAAGAAGAAGAAGAAGAAGAGAACAGGCGAATCTAGGAAAATGAAAGCAAGTTTTCCGGTCGATGAAACAGTTGATTTCGCAACGCGATCGCGAGCGAGCGTCGTAAAAGCGAGGTCGAAACAGTTTTCCAGGGCCGCGCGGCAGTCGCGTTTTTCGGTCGCGCGTGTTTCACGGGAAACCGATAAATTGTTTCGTCCGATCGACGATACCGCACGTTATATCGCGTTATGAACACTTCTATTTGCCGGGGTGGTTGTGAAACGCTCGGCTGGATGTAAACTGTGCTCGCGGTGTGTTTACAACCTGTCAAGCTCCGAACGGCTCTCTTGTCGAAGCCTTAGAAAAGTAGCGCGCGGAAATAAGTCTTTCTGTGACGCGCGAGTACGCATACTTCCTAAATCGTGTTACGGAATTATATACCTAGCATTTCGTTTCGCGTTTTAGCACATCAACGAGGACGTACTTATGTATGTTTTCGCGCACATCCGCGCTTATGCGCGCGCGATGACAAAACTATCCGTCCGATATTATCTTCTTTTTATTTGATATCGTTTCGTCGCATCTATTATATCGTGCGGATTATCTATCGCATATAAGTTCTCGGCCGGTACATTTTCAATATAAGAACGCAGACGCTCATAACTGATAAATCTTCTCGACGGTTTATTATCGTCCATAAAATCGTAAACTGAATTCCGCTAGCTTACATGATTTTTCCAATTGTGCCATATCTCGATTCAATCTAGTCTCGTACTTATCTGCGCTCCTTATTCGAGCCACGATTCCGATTTCTTCTGCTCGAATGTCTCACAGCAGAAGGCTCGATCCACATCCGCGGCTACTTGACCCCTCGACATTATCACCGTTCGAATTGCGGGACCTACGCATTGCTTATCGCTCAGAGGCAACATTTTCTCTCGTGATCGACTTCCGAACCAAGTATAGAAAAGTCGATCTTTATCGCTTTTTAACGTTTCTTCAAATGCGTTCGAGATTATCGAAACACATTGCCTTCTTAAATCTACTTTGTTATTCGATATTTTTTTACACACAAATATCGTTACATATATTTTTTTACAATCTGCATCACTGCAAAAACTATTTTTGTACAACACACAGCAAAAAATCGAAACCGATTGTCCTTCAGCGCGCGTAATGCTCGTGCGCGGAGAGAGTCCGAAATAGGCCAAATCCTTCGGCGAAAATAGACGCGGCGTGTGTGTCGAAAGGGTTGACGGGTGTGCTGAAGGCACTTTTATATTTATTCTCGCTGCGAGGATAAATATAAAAGTACGGAAACGCGGCGCGTTTTATAGATAGCCGACGGATAAGAGAGAAACGTCGGTCGAGGTTCGTTATTACCCGATTATCGCTGTTACACCGGCGACTGATCCGAAGGACCCGAGCAACCCTCTCGCAGCAGCAACCGTGCGGCGAACCGCCTTTGCACTTAGCACTTACGTGGCGGCCAGTATTATGTGGCAATAACAAGCGACCCCCATCACATAACCCCACTTAAGAACAAAGTCGCAGCCGACGAGGGACGCAGAGAGAAAAAGAAAGGAGAATAAAAAAATAAATAAAAAAAATTGAAAGTGCCTCGACCTCCACCCCTTTACGTCGTGTAACGGTTTTCCCCTCCTCCGCTTCTTCTTCTCGGACCGCACTCGTGTTTCACCGCGGGGCTAATAGAAAATGTACACCGACCCCCGCTCTTTGTGTATTCCCTTTATTAATATCGACGTTTCGTGCGATGCCGACATTAATCGCGTAATCGAGCTCAAGCTTCGGCTCGAGTACATATGTTTATATATACATATACACGCTCGGATCGGTACCGGTAGCTATAAAGAGAAGAGCAGCGTCGCAGCTGGCTTTCCTATCACGCAAGTTGGATCGAGCGTGCGATTCTTAAGGACTTCCCGATAAAGGACAAGGGCGGAATTTGATACCGTAATTCCGACAAAATTACGGCGGACTGCGAGTGAAATATACCAGTTGTACTTCGATTTTCTCTTCCTTTCTTTTTCTCTTTCTCTCGGATCGCGAGTTTATAACACATTTCTTATTATACACTTCTCGTTCTATACGCGCAAGAAGCTTAACGCAATAGAAACGTAGTGAATTTTGCAATTTGTGTTTCTGACTGTTGCGACATGGAAGCGGCCGTGGCGTGCATCGGGATTAGAGCATATACAAGCGGCGACGGAGAGAGATGTCTCCGCGTATTATCACTGTACATAATTGCTCGTGCAAGCGCGAGTTAGCGGTACACGCGTCTCATCCCGAGATACGCGCGGCGCGAGATCGCGACATACCAACTTAAATAGCCTGGAGCTTTATAGATGTCCGTTAATAAACCACATTATGCCGCCGCACGCTTAATTGATTAATGAGAAATTACGAGACGGTCCCGCGTATGCCAGGGAACCGAGGATACGCGACCGTCGGGCGTTCCCTCCGGGAAACGACTCGGCCTAGAGCGCAGCTTGAAAAACGAGCAAGGTCGCGTTAATTAAATCCACTGTAATCCCCGCGTGTTTGCAAAGTTTCTCGCATATGCATTTTCTTCGACTTGTTTCTTTTTTTAGCGCGAGCGCAATGTTTCGAACATAAAACTATCTTTTCGACGAACGTACGCGATATGTCGACCGCGTGTTCGATCGCGGTTAGAATTTTTGTTAAATTGTTTACGAGAATGAAAATAAAATGCACACAAATGTATATAATTAAGCTCTTGTAATATCGTTCGCGAGATTTTTTCTTAACAAGAGTATCGCGGAACGAGAGAGGATTGTTTTCTTTTCTTTTTTTTTCTTTTTTCGATTACGTCCGAGGATCGCATCCTCGGCAATGAGTCTTCGCATTCCTCGGAGATTAACGGCGGCGCGCGAGAGATCGAATCCCGGCAGTATTGGCAAACAGTTTCCAATTATTAAGCGCAGCATCTCCCGCTTCTCATAACTCGTATGGGAGAGTCAATGGTCTAGTCGATGTTCGACGGGAGTAACTTCCGGTATTTTTGCACGCTCGCGCACACGTACCTACCTATAGTCTTCCACGCCCTTTAATTATCTGCAGCTTGACGCCGAGTAGTTATAGCGGATAGTAACGTTGTCATTATGACTGTGAAGACCGATCGAGACTACCGTGCCTTCTTCTTCACTTACTCTTCTTTTACCATCGTCTCTTTTTCCTCTTTCTTTTCTTCTTTTATATCGCGACAGGCTCCGCGCGCAGGCTCCTTCACCTCTCACGATACAGAGGTCGCATTTCGAACGCCTGCGAAAAGAGTCATTGTCCAGCAGCGCGCCCGGTTCGAGATCCGCTTCGTGTTCCGCGAAACACGTGTCATTCTTTTAAATCGCGAACACGCTGCGAGCGTGTAAATATATGATATATCCGCGCCGAAAATATCCACGCGCGATTCGAAAAGAATTAATTTCCATCACTTTCTCTCATTGAGCGATAGATCCCCGTGCGATAGATAGATAACTATATGTCGCGCGCGAAACCCTCACCTATAGGCCCATTACTCTATCCAGCGGCAATAAAACCGTCGCGTCGCTAAGATCCTAGCCCCGTAAAGTGGCATTAAGTACCGGTTTTAAATAAGCTCGTCGAGATCCTCGACAAGAAGCCTACTCGTACGGGTTCTCCGGATCCTTTGTTCGATCGAGACTGGATGCTGGGCGAATCGCGCCGCGACTTTACGAGCCGGTCTCTGACGATACCGCCTGCCGACCGCTTCTCGCCGTTTGATTCTATCGTAACTAAGTGCCGCGGTAATGTCACCCGCCGTAGAAAGCGCACGGCGTGTACGGCGAGGCGTCATCGTTGAAACAATGACGACAGGTGGGCGCGTCGCGGCGGTGCGATCTTTTCTCATCGAAGGATCGACAAAGAGAGATAGACAGAGACAAATATATATATTATATACGTAGGCGTTTCGGCGTCCTAATAACTTTAATGCGCTCCCGCCAACGTGATTTAGAGACACATCGCCGTTGGCCGCCGCCGATTTGCACAAAGGATCTCGGGATCACGGTGCACTGACCGTCCTTTCGAGAGGAAAGAGAGGCTCGGCAGCGGCAGCGGCGGATCCGCGCGCGCCCTTGAAATTCCTCCCGCGAATACCTGCGGCTGTAGCTTTCGGCCGTATGCGCGGAACATAAAGTAAGATAAAGCTCTATAAAACGGATGTAATTTTTTCTCTCCTCCTCTATATGAGACGACAGCGGATTTCACGCGTGTGCGCCCGTAATTCCCTCCCGCGGATCGCGATTCTCGCGTGAATTTTTTAAGCGCTTTTATATTACACGGAACGTTTTAATGCGCGACCAGTTGAAAGAGAGAAAGAACATCTCTCTCAGTCTCTCTCTCCTTTATCTCCCGCTTCTTCGGGTCTTTAACCGAGCCGAACCGTCATCCCCCTCTGTCTCGTTCGGTGTGTTGCCCGATCGGTCAGGACCTGCTTCGTACCAACACGAAACCGCCACCATCCTGATCGCGTCTTGACAAGGGGTCTCGATTTTCTAAGAATCTTCGTCTATTTTTTATTTATTGTTAGCTTCTCACAACTTGGTAAAATCCACACACAATTCAGAACATGTGGTGACAGAAAATAAAATAGAAAGCAGAACAAACTCTCTTTATTAGAACGATATTCTTTTTCAACGATGGTCATTTGATCTCTTTCGTTTTTTATGGAATGTTTGTAAACCTACTGTGTTCACAAGTTCGCGTCCATCCATCGACGCGCGCAAGTTTGGAAGTCTCGAGTTTCAGACACGGTTCTTTCCCAAAAAAGAGCAGATATACACGGACGTCTGGCCTCCTAGATGTTGTATATGCAAATTTTCATGCCTCCTAGTCTGGCACCAGACTCTCTACCTCAGATCTCGGAGAATATGAATCATGCTTGCGATGAGAGGCCGCTGCCTCATAACAGGAAATCCGTCCCCATGCACGCGCAATCATGCAGATTCAGACAAAGCACGATGCGTTCTCCCCTTTATCCCGCCCTTGGGCGTCTTTTTTCATCGATCGGCGGCCGCATCCTACGCGCGCACGAAGAACGATTTTTTCGCCAAGCGTCAGAGAACTATAAAGTTACCCGCGAAAGAAAAAATATTTTTATTGTTATATTAAAAATAGCAATAAGACTATCGCAATATTTTTAATATCTACTGTAGCCATAATTTTTCTAGTAAAAAATGTAAGAGAGAGAAAAGCAGGGAAAAATACATACATATCAAAATTTTTATGCGCGCGTTATCTCTTTTTTTCAATATAAATTGGAAACTGGCGAAGAAGGTCTCAATTCGTGTGGTATCTCTCGGTAATCCACGAGCTAAGAAACATATCCGCGCTAAAAGACCGATAAAACGATAATGAAACAGAAAGCTAACAATAAACGGAACGAACAAGTTCACATTTTCCCATCTCGACGCGGTGACACTTTACGATACTGACGTCATTCTTTCGGCGATGACCATATCGAGAGAGTATACCGAGGAGTCTTAAACTCGTGTTTTACTTTCACTTCAAGTATCAATTCAGGGGAACTCGTCCGCGAGACACTTCCATCGAGAGGGTTAACGCGCGCGGGTGGATCTCACTCGGGCAATCGATATATTTATCCTTGAACAGACTGAGTGTGCTTGTGTCGGAGTCTCTCTCTGTGAAGAAACGCCCGAGCTTATATTATAAAAGGTGTAATCACGAGCAATTTTTCTCGCGAGGTATTCTTTCGCGTGCGCTGACACATATCTGATAGAAGGCTTAACAATCGAGTTAAATCTTCCAAAATCTTCCCTGAGAGAGACTCCCTATTTCTCCTCCTCCTCATGACATGCAGCCTGCGTCCTTCTAAACGCTGAGTTTAAAGCACCCGATAGCGTACCAGTCGCAAATTTGCATCGTACGGCGATCGGCGACGGATGGCACAATAAAACAAACCGCAGTTCGCGGTATAGAGACGCAACCGAATGAACCGTCGTTTATCAGCACGTAACGAAGATAGTCACGCGACCCCACGGTTCGCGGATAATGACCGGTGCGGCGGAGGCCGCATAACTGCCCTCGTCGATATAATGCGATGCCGCGGCGTTGTCTTTTATTTTCTTCGAGTCACTTCGCTAGCGACGACGCGGAAAAATTTCGCAGGTGCAATCGGGTATAAAACGCGGAAATTAAAGTAGCACATAAGGACATGCGTGCGTGATTTGGCGCAATCTTCGCGTTCTCTTTTGTTCGCGAAAAAAATGCCTTCAAAACCGATCGACTTTGTTTCTCAACACGTGTATTTTGTTTGGTTCTCTGCACATTGACGGATTATTGTATTGATTATATAATTTTCTTGCAAACGGGATACTCTAAAAAATATTGAATAATTTTTTAGAGTGTTCTGTTTGTTTTGTGAGCAATCTTCTCTTTTTCACAAAATCTTAAGATGCACAGATAATTCACGAGAGAGAAACAGTATGGGTGTTCTAGTGAATTTGTATTACAAATAAATCAAGAACTCTTTTATATCTGAGTATGCATATCAAAATACGATATCAACAGTTTTCTGTATCGACGATGAAAAGCATTCACGTGTAATGATTGAATACGACGTTGAGAAGAAAAATATCGACAGAAAAAACTTATTCTCTACGTCTCCTTCGTATCAAACCACGTGAAAAGAACACTTCTGGTTTTTCGAGGAACACGCGAAGTCGATTGCAAGATAAAAGAAGCATCTTCCACACTTCGGCGCTCCAGATGAGGCTTTCGGTTCGCCTTGCGAAATCCGGAGAAACCGAAAGAGTGTCGCTCTAGTGAACTCGTCATCGAGAATATTATTCAGTCGAACGAACGACAAGAAAAGAACTTTGAGTCCAGCGAGAGAGAGAAAAAAGAGAGAAGAGAAAGATCGAGAGATCTAGAGGTCTCTCGGCGCGTTCTGTGAAGATGGACGCTCTGGAGCTGCAAGCTGCCTTGGTAAAGCTCGATCCGGCCACCACGGTGACGCCGATCGGTACCACCGTGAAGTTAGTGCCTCATCACCGGGTCGCCTTCACCGTGAACATCGACGACGAGAGCGAAATAAATCTGAAGGATTTGACTCGAGACGACGAGAAGTCGCTGGCCGAGACCGCGTCGAGGAAAACGCCAGGCAACTGCGCCGGAGGCTTGACGGCGAACCACCAGAATCATCATCAGAGCGGCGGTCAGCAGATAAGCGTCTCCAAGTGCGGCATCATTGAAGTTAGGTGACGCCAACCGCCTTGCCACGGCGTCAACATGATTTATCACACTTACCCGCCGCACCGGGGCAACAAACACCACGCCAAGCACCATGTCAAGGAGAAGAGACACCATCATCATCACACTATGCACCATCAGCATCACAGAACTCATGTGGTAAGTTACGCGCGCGAACAAAGAGACGGCAATAACGAGATAACGTTTTCGTTGTCGTCGTAAGCGCGCCAGAAGATATCCCAAGCTGTTGCGTGTATGTACGTTTAAAAGTCGTTTCACACATGAACTAAAAAGAATCGTCTTATATGTATCAGGGACAAATGACAGTTTCGCTTGCGCTATTTCGTTAAAAGCAAATTGTGTATTGGCTCGAAAACCTACGTCAAAGACGAAAAAGTAAACGAAATGACGCGCGAAGAGAAGAAAGAATTTCTTACAATCTTTTAATAACGAATGCCATTCTTCCTAGAAAGGACGCTCGGCGCAAAATTCTTATAAAATTCAATAAAAAATAGAAACGTCGCGGTAGCTCGTATTTTTTGCTGACTCACACGAAAAGCTCGCCGTAGGTACATAATATATAATAGATTTCGTTTGAACTGCACTCTGGCTGCGATACACCGAGCTTGTACATATTTTGGAAAGATATTACGTTCCGTGTTGCTCTTCCTCTCAATGTGAGAAGAATAAATAATTTATTACAAAACCTTTTACACACACAGCGCGATAAGATAAACGCGCGCGCGTGTAAGTACCGAATTCACTTGTCATTTGAAAATACATTTTCCCGATGCAGGTTTCAATTTTTTATCAATCCGTAGCGCGGCCTCCGAAATTCAATCCGTACAACAATATTTACTCCCTACGCGGATTAGTTATTCTAACAACGATTCACCGAACACGCAAAATGCCGTGCCCGGTTTAATTAAAATGAATGCCGCACACGTGTGTGTTATAAGATTGAAAATTAAACTTGTATATTCGCGTTTTGTTGCGAAATTAAAATCGGGATTATGGAAGCCTGACCATACTGTACGCGCGAGCGCGCACGTGCCCTCGCAATTAATATTAAATGGTCGCGCGAAGTTTTGCGAATTTATATCGCCTCGTGTTCATTTCGTGTAATGTGGAAGAACAACCAAATTAAATAATACGCAGACCATAATGTGCGTATGTGTGTGTGTATGTCGATCGTCCGTGCTTTTTAACCATTGAACGCTCCCATTGTCCGCGCTCTTCGCGCATGAAGCGAGCCGTGCGTTTCCTTTATGAATTTTTCCTCGCGCAACGGTTCCTCACAATGATGACGAATGTGTATCACCGAGTCAGCAGACAATGCGACACGCTCCCGTGGCTGGGCGTCCTCCTCTGTTCGTCTCGCGCACGCCAGACCAACATATACCTCGTATCCGCGCGCGTAATTCGCAATGCGGAGGAATATGCGGAGGAGCGTGTTCCGTGACGGAACACGTACGGTATATATACCGGGCGTTTCTCGTGTCTAGACAACGTAAGAAGCTCCGAGAGCTAGCTCGCTCGCTCGCACACGCAGATTACTAGACTTTACTTTATTTCTCTAGCAGTAGTTTTCGCGACGAGATAATTAAGGAGCCCGCAAGAGCAATCAACCGCGCGTTAACTCGATCCCCCTCTCTCTTCGCGAACCGACAGATTAGCATGTTAATTTTTAACGGGGCTTTTTGACGCGACCCGCGCCCACGCGTCATTAGATTATAACGCGCCTCTCCCTCAGGAAGAGCGCACGGGAAAAAGGACATGCATATTAAACGAGAGCTTGAACAACGCAGAGACAACGTTAATTCTATTTGGATTTAATTAATTTTTACGTGTATATTATTTTGCAAGAACACTTAATTTTTTTTCAAATGTTCACACGGTTTTTGCGAGAATAAATTTTTTTTTTGCTTCTCCGGAGGTTTTCATTCCGAGAACGGTTGTTTCAAGCTGCCCGATCGTCTCGTGTTCGTGACGAAGTGTATACGAAGGATGTACCCTAATTGCACGTTCACGGCGAGGGTCGATCACGCAGGTTCGTCGAAGGATGAATTGATGTCGCGGCGAATGTGCACATCGAGAGACGTCTTGGTGTGCATTACATCCTCCTCGCGAATCGGTGTACACACCTTGGCGAACGTTGCGCTCGCAGCGCTGCACTTAAGCGAGACATAATAGGCCTATCGCGAGCCACTTGTCTACCTCAGCGTCAGACCATCGCCCGCGGGCCGCGACGACCGACGTTAATAGACGCGTTTCCGGAACCATAAAGCGACCAAGATACGCTCATATACATACATCACGATAGATTCGTATGATGAAGAGGCAAACAAAGTGATGCGCCGCCGTCTAGGTTTGCCAACGTCTCATTTAAAGGTAATTGCCGTTCCCGGGCTTTAGTTTGACAACGACGTCAAATTTCCCACGGGAGATAAATCTCCGCCATGTTCCACGCACGATAAATTTTACACGTCGCTCGTTTGTTTGACTTTTCGCATGCGAATGAATCGACTGCGAAATCCCGAATATTTTCACGAGAATAAATAAACAAACGCGTTTCACACGCGCGTTCGACGTTGTTTGCACTCGTGTTTGTGTGTGTGTGTGTACGATGTTTCCACTATACATGTATCTGCATAATCGCGGACGCGATTTAACGATGCACGTGTGCTCGTGTTCTACACTCGCTTCTCGTTTCGGTTGCGCGCGCGCGCGTAAATCATGCGCGCTAAGTCGAGGGAAAGAGAGAGAGAGAGCTACCCCCTTCGGAAGAGCGTTTTTTCCCCTCGAGACACAATCGACCGGTACCCGGTATCGAGCGACTCGCGTCGGGTATTGAATTCTCGAGTAGAAGAGGAGGATACTGTGTGTGCCGGGGCGCATCTCTCGAGTGTGTACATACGGAGAAGCACGCGTATGTGGCATATACTCCCCGGAGTCATACGGCCGGGGAGGAAGGCTTTCTCCGTCGACGCGACAGAGGTTCGGCATGTACCGGGTGAGCAGATCGATAATGTGGTCCACGTAACTAGGACGCTCTGTTCTCTGCCGCGTTCCGGACACATCTCTCGGCGCGGCGACGTACGGTATTATCTGGATATTAGCAAAACTTTTATTCTTTTTTTTTTTTTTTTTTTTTTTTTTTTTTTTTTTTTTTTTTGACAAAAAGTCGTATTATCTCGGCCACTCGGGACAGAAGAACAAAAAAGCAGATCAATTAGAAGCTCGAGCTCGAGTTTTTACTCAACTTGTCAACTTTTACAGTCGACTCTTTTTTTTGCTACAATGGGGATTTAATTTTCATCTATATTCGAAGAAATTTTGGTCGCTAATATCCGGACTAATGCTGTACTTCCATAATGTTAGTTTCTCTGCGTTTCTGACACACGTGTGTTGGGAAACATCTATGAACTTCCATCGTAGATAACTTTCCAAGCCAGATTTATGGTTATCCCGCCTCGCATGGAATTATAATTGGTTGGGTCTTATATATACGTGTATGTGTGTGTGAGCGGCTGTATAAGTTAAGCCATATACGCAACACTATTGTTTCGACATATAACGAGCGTTAAATTAATATTTCTGAAAAAGTTCTGTCGTGATATTATCCTCGTATTACAGTTTTGTCAAGTCCTGAGTGTTTTTGCTGAGCATTTACATGCACGTCGGACAAGTTTCGTCGTGATCATGAGAACACCCTCTCTCTTTCTCTCTCTCTCTCTCTCCCTTTCTCCACGGCAGAAAAAAAGACTCGCTGACCGTAGTCAGGGTCAGACTTTCAATTAAAGCTTAAGTCGGGTCTTAACGAGGCTTAAAAGAATCGGCGCGCGAGCGTATACACGTGCTCGCACGCAGGTCGAAGACTTTAAGCCGTATCGTCCTTCTCCCGTCCGTTCGCGAGGGGATGAACTCGCTCGCTTTAGGCTTCTGTTGCGACCACAACGATAACTCGCACGACAACGTACCTGCGTTATGCGCAGCGGTTATAAATTGATCGTTTTACAAAAGATCTCGATACGTGTAAACCGGTCAATGAAGTATCCGCAATGAAGTATTTAACTCGTTTCGCCGCAATCGCCACTCGATTCGCGTAATTGTATTCGTAACCGCAAAACACGGCAGATTTGGTTTGGGAATTGAATACTACTAACTTTAATCGCCGCCGGCGACCTTTCAAGTGCGCGCAAGCCACCTAATCGAAGGCACTAGGGTGACAGAACATACGGGTTTATTTATAACGTCAACTGCTATAACACGCGACATATTGAGTGAAAGCGATTATTGATTTCAATGCGCACGTAGCGTGAGATGCGGTCCACGTTACACGTGAACCATTCATCTAGAGGTTCGCTATTGTTTTTTAGCGTTCAACCTCATTAAGCACGATCGCGCTGAAAGAAAAATACGGTATACCTTGTCTGTACGATGTACCTTAAGAAATAATAATGAGACGCGTTCTCTTTCCCCAAGAAGGAGATTCTTCACCCGGACCTTTTTGCCGGAGTAAATCGAGTTCCTCAGCTTCCTTACGAATCATTACTATGTATCCTCTCTTTTTCTTTTGTCGTTTTCACGGCTCGTCCCGATGTATTTACGGTAAATATCCTTTCGCCGCGGCTGACGGGGCCAATTTCCCAGCTTCCAATAAATTAGCCGGTCCGGCTCCGTGGCCGCTGCCTCCGCCGCCTCGGAACGTCCAATTAGTTCGGGACGTCCGTCTCGTCTTTCTTCTCTCGCAGTTGCGATGCTCGTAAAAATATTTACATCCGCCGCTTTGCGCGCGCGCACGCAGGATGTGCGTGACAGTGCGCGGCGACGGACGCACGCGTGAACGCACGCCGACCGTGCGTGACCCTGCGAAGTCGCGAAGCACACAAAGCGCAATTTTATGCCGTAATTTTCATAGAACCGTCGCTCGGAAAAAGAGCAACAACGAGTGATCGATCGCGCGTATCGATTGGCACAGTGACTCCGAAATTATACACGCGAGTATAATCATAGAGTCACAGTTGAAGAAGTGTCACTCTTGACCGGATGATCGTTGCAATTAGCGTATATGACAGCTTTTGCCGCTGGGCGTTAATTTTTCATTTTTCACGGTATACTTATCTTCAATATGGTACCGGGGACTAGGCGGAACCACCGTAACCTTGGCCCGCCTCGACGGTTATATTTATCTGAAAGAGTTGTGTGCGTTATGTGTACGTGTTCACCACCACATCGGGTTCTTTTTTAACACACGCTTTTCTCTCAGTGTTACGAGAGAGAAACGCGCGCGCGCACACACACACACAAAGTCGGATATAAACGATGCGCCTGCTCGTGGAAGGTACTTTCATTAATTTCAAACGTCTCGCGTAACTTCTCGGCGTGTATCCGCGAAGATCGGATATCGCGAGTCCTTGTTAAAAGATAGAGAAAAAGATATCTTAATGAACATTAATTACGCGCGCGGGAGATTTTTTCGCGACATTCGATCTGCGAAACGTACGCGCGGAGATTTCTCGGACGTGATGAGTTTGACAATCTAGCAAAACGCTTGAGGCGGCGCGCGCGATTAGTCGCACAATTCTCGCAAATTGGCAGCGGCAGCTCGCAAAAGCGCGAAATCGCATAAAGTATTATAACGGTGCGCCGTTCATTTCGCGTGCGAACGCGGGAGAACGGTGATGGATTAGGTACAGCGTCGCGATTTATCCTAACGTTAATTCCATTTCGGCGGCGAGATCGGCGGCGTCACTCGTGCGCGCACGAGATCAATCAACGTAAATTACGGGAAGACAAATGGCGTCACTCGTGCGGATGAAAATCTCCCGACGCGACGATAGTTTGATTGTTGAACGCGTCAGGTTGCAGCGCGATATCTCCACGTATAGATTGTACGTAAATTATCAAGTTTTCGAATTTAATTAATTAATCGCGATACAGAGATCGAAACTTTCGACAAACATAAACTCTCGACGATAAATTGCGAAAGCGAGAGCGTCTCTCGAACGACGCGCAATTATATATGTACGTCGATGAATATGTCGAGTGCGACGTGCGATGATGTAAAAAAAACTCTAATACATTGCGTGAGACGTGATGGAAAGATGCAATCATCGAGCGTAAGAATTGGATCGTATCTCACGTATGATGGAGACGTGTCTGACGAGGTCGTCGTCATTCACGTGTCTCCGGCACGGCTCCGTATACCGTCGGATAAAGGAGATTAGACAAACAGGGTTCTCGCGAAGCCTCGCGACTGCTTTCAGCTGCACACGTGTTTGCGGTCTGGCGTTGAGTGTTATCTGTAAAAAAAAAAACGCATTTATCGGTCTCTGGTTTCTTGTGCGTGAAAACGATTGTGAATAAAAAAAAAAAAAAAAAAAAGAAAAACTAACAATCGATGGGTGGACGATCGATGATCTCTCCCCGCGTCGAAGGATTAAAAGGCGCGTGCTAACGAGGCGCTTTTACCCCCTGCACGTGCAACACAGGATAATCCTCTCTCCATTGTTATGCCGCGACGAGAGAAAGAGAAAAAAAAGAGAGAGTGAGTACATTCATGCAAGAATCTAATAATAGAGCTTACGAGATCGGTAGTGTTATCGACAGAAGGGCGAGTATAACGCGTGTACACGTTGCCTTGATACAAGATATTAATCACACACGCCGGAACATGTGGTTGGTTAAAAAAAAAAGCTTGGCTTGCCTCGGAGACTTTACTTAATTTCCATATTTAATCGCGATAAAATTTCGTTGAGCCTTTAATCATCCTGTTCATCCGCGCGTCTATAACGTACAGATTCAAAGTCGTTTTAAAGAGTTTTAAAGAAAGGCGAGTTTGATGTCAAACGCGCGCGCCTTGAGAATATAATCGGACAGCGATTTTTTTTTTTCGCCGCAACGCACTTTCTCGCATAAAAGCTTAAAGTCCAATGCGGCAGCGCGATGCATTCGTGCATTATCACCGCGCGGGCGTTCTTGAACGATGCTCTTCCTGAGCGTTTTATTCCAGATGGGAGATACAACGTATGTGCCCCGCGGCTGCGCTTTACGCTCGGCTGTTTCGGACACGTTTTCCGTTGACGCTCATTTACATTCGTCATACCGTCGTTTTCCAACGTGCATAACTTTATGTCCCTATGCAAACGTTGTTATCTCGTTTTGACAAAGAAGCGGCGCAGTCGAGATTTCCCATGTCGTCGGTAGGATTTAACAGTCGGAAATTTATTCAGAAGAGAGACACGTGTCTGCTTACAATTCTTTTATTCTTACAAATTAATGTCAATAATTCGAAAAGTAAGAGAGTAATTTAATATTGATATTAGAAATTTTAGCTGATACATGCGGATAATATAATTTATTTAGTAAAACAACTCTCTTTCTGGAACAGCGTGGATCAAAGGATCGAAAGTTGCAAAAGGATGAAAATCGATATATGTATAAACTGTGCGTCCCGTCAGAAAAGAGAGAAAAAGAAAGAGAAAGCCAGAACAGGCAGACAATGGCATTCCAGCGGCGCGGTTCGATTAAAAATTACAATATGCGCGCTCGCCGGATGAGCGGGAAACGTCCGAGCGCACGCACCCGCTCGCTCGCCCAATGCACCACGCGTTACGATCGCGCTACGCTCGCTCGCTCGTATTCGGACCTGTGCACGCATCTCGATCAGTGGCCGGCCGACCATCCTGCCCGAAAGACGTCTCGAAAGATCCTCGGCAAACGCCTTACGAAAAATCGATCGCGGCACACACGAGCGCGCTGCTCTCTTACCTTCGACATCCGCCGGATGCCGAGGGAACCGGTCGACTACTCTCGCCGTTGCTCGTCTCGCGGTAGCAACACCGTCCGGTTTCAGTGTTTCCCGCAAAGTGATCGGAACCGGAAGTTCCGTAGAGAAACTTTCTCGGTGTTCTCGGTAAGGTGAGATTCGGGAGTTCACCTGGGAAAAGATCTTGCTCGTCGTTACTCGGTGCTTTGTTGCACTTACGTGTACTTCGTTAAATTCATTAAACCGTACGTAGCATCTGAATTTAGCGTGTTGCCTCGCGGGTAATTCAAGCTCGAGCTTTTAAACGAAGCTATTTTGAGAGATGTTCTCATTATTTTTCAGACAAGATAATTTATCAAAGATAAAATTGTTGCTTTAATAATTGTTGATATGTATAGATACAATATAAAATGCGTATACAATGCGTGAAATTTTAATAAATTGTAAAAACACATCGTTAAGAATTTTGTGATCTCCGAGTTAAATTGGGAAACACTGGATCCAGTCGACTGAGTCTATCTCGAGGTTTTTTCTTAAATAAAGCTAAGAATTTCGAAGAGATAAAAATTATTGAATATTATTACATCGCTATTAATCGGCCGTTTATTTATTTTCACGTGTGCGCGAAAAATCAAGACAGGGAGTTATTCTACTCGTGGAGGAAGGTGTTCGGGACGAGAGTGACGGATCATAAAAATGCGGATGAACGTAGGCGCATTCTCGTTTCACGGCTTCAAGAAGGTGAGAACATTATTTCGCGCAAAATGATTCATGCTTTGTTCAATTCCCGATTTGAATTATTTGTTCTCGCGACTTTGAAGGACTTTGTAAATTGCCTAGATGCTCGTCAGTTTTGTCCTGGCGCCAAGCCAGCGTAAAAGGCCTCGCTCTATCGCGGCAAATATTCATTCCACTCTTCCGTTTGTGTCGCACACACACACAAACGTGAGCAGCAGGAAAAGGAGATCCGACCCGCAGTATCTAATTTGGAACTGCTTACCTCGTAGGAAGCGACATTTTTCCTATTTTTATCCACGCTGCACGTGAAAATAGACTCGTGTTTTATTACAAAGGGGACACACCTAAAGTTGCGGAAAACTATAGTTCTCTCTCGGATGAAATATAGCGTTGGAAGATAAATCGCGCTCGCATTTTATCATTTTTTTCTTTTCTTTCTCCTAGCAATTGTATTTTTTATTAGGAAATTGCCCATATGCGTGAAAGTACAATATCCAACGCATCTCTTGTGATTTACATTTATCACAATTTATATAACAAAAAACCGATTTAATTATAACTTCAGTTGTAACGACGCTGTGATATACGTTATATCCGCACACGTACTGCAAAAAAAAAAGTTGAAAGGACAAAACTGTATCGCTCACGAGCAACACGTAGCGTGGGCTCGGGAATATGAACTCGTGACATTTTCTCGCTTTTTTTTTTTTTGTTTTGTTTTGTTTTGTTTGTTTTTGAAAGCAAAATAAGCGAAATCGAAAATATCGCAAAGATGATGCTTTGGTCTCGCCGCGAGATAAAGAACTCCGCGTCACATAGCCGCCTCTCGCCGTGTCGTCGCCGTAATATCGCGCCGCACGTGATACACGTTCGCTTCATTTTTTTCCCGTGCGTTGTCGTCGACGTCGTCGTCGACGTATAGCAGATTACCGCGATATTGGATTACGGTGGGGACGAGGCCTGCACAATGCCCGCGCACGCTTTTAATTTAATATACGCGCGGGAGAGTCTTCGGCGGAATCCAGACGCATCAGTACGGAGCCGACCTTCCTGCGATGGCGAAGTCGAGTGAGTCCGGTTCTTCTTCCTTCTCGTGTGTTCACGGCTGAGAGAGGCTCGCGAGCGTCACGAGAAAAGACCACACGCACACACGCGGTATCGTCGCCTGAGCGCGCGTCTGAGAAAAGTTGCGAAGGGAGTTCCTCATAATTAAAATCGGTTCGACCCAAGTCAGAAGATATATCGGCCCTGCCGGACCATGCCCGAGATTTTGTTCTCGCTCATTGAGTGCTGCAAACGCTGCCTGGCGTCGCCGTTTGTAAGTCAACACTGATCCGTCGATTTCTCGTCTCATTTGCTTTCTTTTCTTTGTTCGTTTCTTCTCGTGCGCGCGCGATTTAGTTTCAACGTAAGACGTGCGAACGAGCTGAATGTGGAATGTATCGGAAGAGAAAGAATGCTGCGCGTCTGAGAAGGTGTCTTTCGCGTGTGTTGATTTTTAGACGCGCGTGATCCGCGTGCACGGCAAAATGGAAAGCGCGGTTCAACTTTAATCGTCGTGTTGTTGTGTTCCATACCGTGCACAGATTTCGCTCGTTTGTTACAAGTGCGATCCGCGCGCGCGCTCATGCTCGATTCCGCTGATACGGTGTAACACAGAATATATCATATCAGTTTCTCGATTTATAACCGCGCGCCGTGTATTACCGACGAAGGCATTTTTCCAGCTAAGAGAGCACCGAGGAGATTAATCGGACCGCGCGAGAAATTGCTTCGCCGCCTGCGAGAGATTGCTCGGACCGAATAAAGTCCACGCCGCGGCGTATATATATGTAATAATATCCGAGTATATATATGTAGCAAGCGCTTTTTTCCACACGGGTGTCATTTCCGAGACTGCTTTTGGAATTAAGTTCGATATCGTGAATCAACATTCGTTATCCGACGCGTGAGACGGAGAACCGCACAGGCACACCGGGAAGGAGAGCATTCTTGCTTGTCGACGGATATATCAACGTGCTCCGTGATGCCGGTTTCCCTGCAAGATATTTTGGTAAATATTTCGATTTTTTTCCACGCTTCACTGCGATTTTTTCGATTAGAATTGACGCTACTAACACGGCTGCTTTATAGCAAGTAACATCGACGTTTTCAACGTTTTTAATTTTTAAAACCACTCATTGCGGTAAACCAGATTTTGCGATTTTTATTTTTTATACTGTTTTCTCGTCGGCGCCGTACTGACGTGCGAATTATTCCGTTTCGTCTCTTGTCGAGTGTAATTCTCCCTTCCCTCCCTCCAAGTAATCTCTCGTTCTCTCGCAATTAAACGAGCGAATTACCATCTCGCTGCGTATTTGTTCTGGATATTCGCTGAGCGGAGTTTTAAAACAGAAAAAAATTAGTGAGACGCAATTTGCATTTTATGTCCAACAAAGAATCTGAAATTTTATTCATGTTCTGTAAACACTATTTTACAAAGTTTATGTAGTTCTAAAAAAAATAATACGTGCTCTCGTCTTTTGTTGCTCCGTTTCTTCTTTCGAACAAATCGCGTCAATTCGTGGGACGCGCACGATTAACGCAAACCTCGCGCGCGCATCTCCGAGAATACACGCGTCGTTCGCATTGTCCGGCCGTCCCGGAGTTCCAGGTAATTGATGTTAGCGTTTTAATGAAATTCCGCGAACGAAAGAAAAGCACAAGGGGCCGTATTGAACTTACGAACGCGCGCTTGCTCGCCTACCGGCCTTACGCTCAACCGGTTACACTGGTTTCGCGAGAAAAGGAGCTAAAAGGAGCTGCAGCGCACCGCCGCACCCGCTCCTGGGTGGGAGATGCATAAAAAGGGATCGCGTTCGACAGCAGCTGCACTTAAATTCACGAACACGCTGCGTTACGTCAACGTCTTGCCGGCTGTGCACAATATTGCAAAAATAGTTAATTGGATCTTTTCTGCATCTCCTCTCTTCGATGTATCGATGTATGAAAGTTTTGCGTTGTATCGTTGTTGTTTCGCGGTGGAGTTCCGTTCGCGTGTAATGGTTTTCGTTTTCTCTCTCTCCGCTATTGTGAAAGAGAATATCGCGATATTTTAATAGAAAGTATTGCTTCCCGTTGCGCATTAATCGCGGTCTACTAACTTGCCGTAATTGATCACTGCGAACACAAATTGTTTATTGTAACCCGATTTGCCGCTTCGTCGATATTACGCCAACGCGCTCGATTTTATATATAAATTCGCACAGTTTGATAGACAGTTTGATAAAGTATGCGCAACGAAATATGGATATTTATACTTCATCCGCCGCTTTACATTCTTTCATTGCAATTTTGATGTAAAACAAAATGTGTAAACGCGCAATATAAAAATGACAGAAAGAGATTTTTTTTTTTTTTTTTTTTTTTTTTTTTTTTTTTTTTTTTTTTTTTTTTTTTTTTTTTTTTTTTTTTGACGATATTTTGTACTTGACATTTTGCACTTTGAAGCTCGTGCGTGCGTGTGTGTTTCCGCAGAATAAGGTCATGCTGACACATATCCTCTTCGCTACACGATATTTCCATACTTTCTCTCTCATATCCTGACAAACGATATTTCAAAGTGCATATGCCGAGATATTTGTTTGCAAAAAAATAAAAATAAAAAAATAGGTTTTCAACAATGCCTCTCGATTTTTTCTCAACGATTTCTCTTGTTTTTTCTTTCCCACGGCGTAGATGGTCGTTCGCGCACGTGTTCGTGAAACCGTACACATTTTGTGATTAAAATCGTTCTATAGATTTGTGTCAGTCAGCAAAGCAAGAGAATCTCCAGCGCAGACGAAGTGTCTTCCTCCTGTTTAACTGCGTTATACATTATCTATTCCTGCGAGATCCTTTGCGTCAATCTATTTTTTTTCTCAGTTTCAGTCGAAGATGAAGTTGCAATGTTTTCGTAATGAAACGAGATTACGCGATAAAGAAGATTCTAAATAGGTAATAAATAAGTAATCGATACGTTTGAATTCGAACATTTTTGTCGCCTCGAGGCCGGCAGCGCGCCCACAAATTTGACCTAACTGCGACGAGGTCACACGACATCCGGGGTCGGGATCCGTTTCACGGAACGTTTACGGCATCGACCTAAACCGAGAACGGTGACGACAACGACAACCCCGATTTCAGCCCAGCAAAGAGGAACGCCCGCGATTCCCGCTCGCGACTTCTTGATCGCCGCGCGAGTATATTTTCGTTTCTGGCACGTCGCTGAGGCCTACATGACGGCACGACGGGGTCTCGCTCTGGCTTGCATTCGCACGCGTTATGTAATTTCGCGCCCTTAGTCGCACGCGCCAACATATACCTGTTACGTGATTTGTTCCGCGATCAACTTGTTCTTCTTCTGAGCACGTTTCTATAATAAATAAAAGAAAAAAAATCATGGAAATAATTTCGCGTGTGAAACGTTATTGCCGTTCGATTCGAGTGTAATTATCTCCGGCTGGAGATAAGTGTTCGCGATTCTCGTTCGTTCATTTAATAGTTCGTTTCTCTCGCGCAAAATTCGTGGTTAGGTCCCGACGCGATATGTCGACGCGCCAGTCGATGGCGTGCACGTGGCTGTCGGACGCATCGAGTGAACTTTTGGTACTGCTGTTTTATTACGTTCTCAAACTGGGCCGTGGCATATTAAAGAAACTGGTAATGTCTGTTCTGGAGAAAAGATTGTTTATTGCGTCGAAATAAAGTAGTTGTGGTGTACCTTCGGGCGGACGAAAATAAAGTTTGGCATGGATACGCGATCATTTTCGTGATCCACGCGATTTCCCGTGTCGCACTAAAAACGTACGCTCGTGAAAATGATTCAGATAGTAAAGAGTCATAAAAGTTGTTTCATAAATTTCATTAATGTAAAATTCGCGCTCCGTTTACCGACCGGAATTGTTCGCGAGAATCAGAGAGATTCTTTCGTCGTTGGCCATATAATCGTATAACCCTATTCTTCGTCACGCTAATTACATTTCCCGATATTCTCTGCGACTAGTGAATGCCATCGCGGTCGCATCGACAGTCGGTCGTTATCGAGAAACTCTCAGTGTATTCGTCCGGAGTGTTTGTACTCCAATTAGTCAAAAGTTTTGCTTTTCCCAGTCGACGAAAGGAAACGCACACACACACAGACGCGTGCTCTCTCTTTCTCTTTCTCGACTCACCGCAAATAAACGGACGAAACCGCGCTGCGTGCGTCGCGCGTCGGAGAGAAGACCGCGAATGCGATTGCGTAAGCGCGTGTCAGGCACGCACCCGGAATGCGTGCACATATTGGTGCTGTTTCCTCTTCGTCACGGGTTTTAAACGTGCGCGATTCGACGCGAGGACCTGACCGATTGCGTAACGTCAAGTAGAAGTGAAGTGCGCGCGCGTTGCTTGCAATCGAGGTCGATCAGCTGATCGGACGAGGAAGAAGAAAGTTCGGCCAACTTTGACGCCGATTCGCGCAGTGCAACGTGTGATTTATAAAGTCGCGAATTATTCGATAAAGTGTCGTTTACGGTAATTTGCGCGCAACGTCAATTAACACTGCATGAATAAATATATATACGTTTCTCGAGTATCGATCCACCCTCCGTCGCGTGGAAAGTAGGTCGATCTTTGGTCACACGCGTGTGCACACGTGTACACGAATCGTCGATTAATTCGGGTCGCATTGTCGTTTCGATAGCGGATTGGGAGCGCCGGTTGGTTGCACGAAACATTAAACGACGTCGATAAATACGCAAAAGCACTCTTGTATACACTGCGCGCGTGCAAGAGCGCGGCCGATAATAATTCACACACAAAGAAAATCGAGATTAAGTAATTAAATTGCAAAGTGCAACAAAATTAGTTCCGCGGAGCGTTCGCGATTCTCCTTGCTGTGTTATTTTCTCCCGAGATACTTGATCATTCATGCGACGCTGCAATCTCACGTCGGTATCTGGTGCGCTGCGAAATGCAAATGCGCATTCTTGCGCTGCCGCCGCCGCCGCCGCCGCGCGCACTGCATTTCACGGTGCATTAGAAAGTGACGGTTTTCAAACGGGCAGTTAACACACGTACGACGCTTCCACGCGCGTGCACGCGTCGTCAGTTCCTCTCGTTAGCCGAGGCGCGTAAACACGCGCGCGTCCAACTCGATTATCGCAGTTTTTTTTTTTTTTTTTTTTTTTTTTTTTTTTTTTTTTTTTTTTTTTTTTTTTGTATACCGTTAATTGCGCTGTGTTTATAAATCGTCTTCCCGGTGAATCGGAATCCCGCAATCGAGTCTCACTCTCGTATGAACCGAGATTGCGTATCTAAAAATAAACACGATGAATCAACACAGCAGGAAAATCAATGGGTGAGATCGGCTTTATCATCTCTGGAACATTTAATCTTGAATCACCGGTGCAATTAACGCGCGCGATGAATCGTTTCTCCTTCGCGAGATAAGAAGAGGCGGAAAGTTCAAACTGTTATACGCGCGCAACTAAATAACGCGTCATTCCGAAAAAAAACGCGGCAGCGCGATTATTAACCGCTGACTCGATCATTTACAATTTACGACTTGTCGCGCATAGTCGGGGGATAACCAGAAAATCGTTAGAGTATTATATACATATACATATTGTATACGTATAGTATATGTATTGATAACCGTGTCCGTATTGTAAGTTTATCGGTCAACGCGATTTTTACGTCTTTCTCTCTTTTACGTCTTTCTCTCCCTCTCGGTCGCAGTTCAGCTCGTTTTCCCGTGCACGTCGGTCGTTCATATATTTAACTCGTTTGTCAGACAATCAAGAGAGATATATTTCGAAGATATATTCGCGAAATTTGATAGACGTCGGTCTCGTTGCAATATTACCGTATCAAGAGAGACAGCAAAGAGCTCTTTAACACTGTGCTGTTTAAGTTGCATAATGAAGTTCCTGGTGAAGTACTACGACTTCCTGAACGTCAAGTTCTCCACGGTGAGATTTTCAAGTTGTGCACATTATGTTTTCATTTCGGAGTACTTACTAGAACGAAAGCGAGTTTTCGAACGCATATGTATCGAAAGACTAACAGAGATTGTTGCAATACACACATAGGTGGAAATAATAATACGCGTGATATCACTTTTTCATTTCGCGAAATGTTATTCGACGTTGTTTAACGTCCACTTAACGTCCACTTAAATGTTAATTCTTCTCGTTTTTCTCGGTCTCTCGCGAAACTTTTTCTACTAATGTAACGGTTTCTCATATGTAAATTGTAAAAGTTTTGTCGAACATATGTAAGCACATACACACGCAACAACGTGCAAGCATCTTGAGATTTCGATGTCTTCACTTTAAGACATTGACGACAAGATATCGTAGATATACTTTCGTTATATCTACTGTAATTATAGACGACGACCAAATGAAATTACTGCAATTTCCAAAACGTTTATCGATTACCAATTTACCAAGTTTACAGAATGCATATACTGTTGTAGAAAAATAATTATACACAAATCGTATGATTCATACAACAGTCTCCCTATTATTTTTACGACTTCCTTGTCATTATTTTATGAAATAATTTATTTGCAATATTTTATTCTATAGTAAGTATGCTATATCCACACTTTCGGAATTTTTATTTATATATTTAACTTACTTTTTGATGACACAGTCTTCACAACAGATTTCACTAAAAAAAGCAAATCACTATTTTTCGCTTTACTTCAATTTGTCTCAAAATGTAACGCACACATCCTATTGATCACACGATTCTTTTTTATCTCTAGTTTTTATTCCATGACAAAGATGTGATGGATTTAGCAAAGCGTACACTTCGACTGTGTGAATAATTCGTACGCGATGAAACGCTTTTCGAGTCGGTATCTACCTATGTATTAATTTTTCAGTCATTGAGATTCAACCAATAGGATATTCTCTTAATATAAAGAGAAAAAATATATTTCAGAAATTGTTTTTCTTTTATACATATGATTATATATATATAAGGAAACAGAAGAAAATAACGATCCGCCTTGGATCTTAAATTACGAAGATTGACAGCCCCGGCAGTATCGATAATTGCGTACAAGAGCGCGCTTTATCGCGCCGCGCGCGTCGTCCGATAATGGACCGGCTCGCGAAATCTGACGACCTTTCAGATATGCACGCCTCTGCATGAAAGAATGGCATTATGCGCATTCCGCGGTGTACGCAGCAACCGCAAAGAGCGATGCATCTGCCGCGCACTGAGGTCGCGCGTTATCGCACTATTTATCATACGCTCTCTCTTTCTCTCATTCTCTTGCGCTCCCATTTGTCGCGATAATTGGATTTCTCTGGAACGTATCGCGCGAGCGACTTGTGAAAAATTCGGCGACCTTTTTCTTCGATATTATCGGAATCCCGGGATCCCCTCGTGATATACACCTCCTCGAATAGAAACATTTGTGACTTGTCACTCCTCAAGGATATGTATACACGAGGCAAAAACCTACGCATATATATCGATACCTAAACTTTTGTCGATTATTGAAGGAAAAGAAAAATGTGCAGAAATTTTTTAATTTTATTTAATCCCCTTTAATAAATAAATCTAATACTAACGGTTTGGAAAAAGACACCACAAAGGAGTAGCACCTTACAAAAAGTCATTATTAGATTTTATTCATTAGAGTTATATTTAATTTCTTTGAATCGTGTCTTTAATAATATTCTTTGTATATAAACGAAATCGATGTTATGTAATAAGACTCGAAATAGTTTTTCAATCACGATAAGTATAATAATATACACGAAAGCAATTGTCATTACGACACATAAATCATCAAACATCATCTCGATGACTCACAGAAGGAACCACAAATCACTTAACGTTCCGTGATTGATAATAAAGATGCTACACTTGTTCGCTGACGTAACGTTTTTATCTGGCACGAGAAATCGGAAGAAGTTTATTAGCGTGCGATCTTATTGATGTCAGTGACACATTTAAATGCGGTTATTTGCTGACGCTTCTTCGTGTAATCTTCTCGTAAACGCGCGTCGTTACACGACACTATTGCCACGTTTTGCAAAATCGTCGAAAAATCGCTAGGCGCGATTCATCGGCTTGTTATTCGGTCGAATTGCGCAAATATGGATTTTGCAGAAATTAATGCAAATTTGCGCGGACGCGAATAAACTCTCAAAAGTTTCGTAACCGTACGTCGCGTTCCGCCAAAGTCCATTGACACGACATTTTTATTACCACGCGTGAACAAGCAGTGTGCGTCACGTTTTATTGCCATGTAAAACTACACACGTTTTGCGTGCACATTTTTTTCGTTTGTCATTACTATATATATATATATATGAAATATGTAACGTTCGTTATTTCTCGTTACAACGCGTTTTACATAAAAGATATACAAACACAGCTGCGCAAGATGACACTAAAGCACAACGATTAAAAAAAAAAAATGATTATGTAGAAATGTGAATAATGGATACGTAACACGTTTTCTGAAAGCATGTGCGTGTTCAAAGGCGCAGTAAAAGTGCGATTATCGCTAAGTGCGCCGTTTTGAGTTTACCGAGTTAATTGCTCGAGAAAAATACATTCACCGAGAGAATGTAAAAAGAGGAGAGAGTGTGGTTGCTCGTAAATTATAATCGTATAATCAAACTCGTTTCGCTCTTATTGTTCTTTATGGAGCGGATAGATATCGCGATCACGACGTTGCGCGATGCTTCTTTTGCCTCTATTTTCGGAGCCCGAGTGCTTTCGTACTCAGCCAAGTTGGCGAGATGAGGTGAGAGACTAATTCTCCGTAACAAGGCGACAAAGAGCGACCACAAAAGCCCAATGGGATTCTATCAGCCTGCAGTAGAGTGCAGCGACACGTCAATGTAATTTGTCAGTCGTTGCACTTTGCGCACTTGATCGTTGCGAATTCCTTGTTGAAATCTTTCGTTCAACACTCTCTCTCTCTTCGCTGTGTGTGAGAAACAATTCTTAAAAATACTAAGAAACGTCGATTAAAATTTTACATATCGTAAAATGTGCGAAGTAAATTTTTTTGACGAAAATACAAGAACCAGAAGTTTAACCGGATCGCGACATACGTTTCGCAAAACACTTGAGCGCAGAATACGAAAGATATGTTACACGAAGTTTGATTTATGCAAATTATTCATTTGATTTTTTATTCTGATTTGCAGGTGAGTAGGCGATCCAAAGAGCGTGCGACACAAGAAAAGGGAAGGGTGAGTCAATTTGAGTTTGTTGCTAAGAAAACTCGTACATGTAGTTGTTCTAGTAGAGCGCGTGCGACGACGCGGAGAGAAATCTGTGCACGACTTTATACTCCGACATCAACCGCGGACATCGTGTACAAGAAGCGACAGCTTCCACCCACGTGGCGGAGAGACTTGTCGATACACACCGACAAGTCCGTTCGATTAGCATGCACGTCGCGTCACCGTCGAACAGGAAGGGCGGTTTAATAACACGGCGTAGGACAGTTCGCATCCGCCACGTACGTACGCGGAATACCGTCCGGATACGCGTGCGATGACGGACAATTTTTGCGACGCCGTTATAACGTTGTTGCGCCGCGTCGGCGCTTATACGCACGAAAAGAGAAACTGCCTTCCGTCAACGCGCTGATGCGTACGCGCGCGTACGTATGTACACTTGACGTGCAAATCTTCATTTTGTTATTTATTGCGGGACTTATTGCGTTCCGCAGGGAGAAATCGTTCCGAAAAAAAAAAATATTTGATGTTTTTACACTAAAACAAGCTTCTTTCGGAGATATGTTTTTTTTTTTTAATCTTTCACGAGGGAATCGTTACATCGAGACACCTTTAAACACAAGTAAGTGGTTTCAGAGGAATTATCTGACCAACAGAGAAAGTAACTAACTTTATTATCGCGCTCCCCGGTAATTTTGTTCTTCTTTAGATTACTTTTTCTCGACGTTGAATAACCATAAAACTTTTCTTCTTCCTGCGAAAGCCTTGCGCTCGCGCGACGAAGTAATCTTACTCCAATTTGCGATACAGATCAAGTTGTGTGAGGGGATAAGGGGAAGGAGGGAAGCTCTCCGCGGCGGTGAGCGAAGATTAATTGAAGCGAAACGAAGCGAGGTATCAACGCACGAACAAAATACACACGAGAGATGGAAGAGAAGTTACAACGAGCGCGTCTACGACATCTTCAGATGTGAGATGCAAATCGCGATAGAAAACAAGAGTGCGCGCTATATCTTCGCGCGATGCTATCAGAGATTTATCAAAGGCAAAAAAACCGCGTCCTTTAGGGCGCGGCGTCGGTTTTGATGCGTCTAAAGCCGCTCGTCAATTGTGTGAAGCAAGTAGGTCAGAATAATCCACGGTGGATTTCGCCGATGCGAGCGCGATTTTTAACGTCGCAACTTGAAATTCCCTCGGCGGGTGAAACGCTGCTGATAGATTCGCTTTATACTTCACCGAGTCGCATCCGTTTATCCGGCATCAGCGACCACTCCATCACTGTCAATCGCGCAGTTTCTGTCGTTCGCAAATTTCCGCGAAAGTTTCTTCCGTACGCGAATGCTAATTACACGCACGTGTCCGGCATATGTTAATTATTACTGAGATATCTTCTCGCGTGTAATGGAGAAAATGCGTATATGATTCGTTGACTGCGCGCTACGAAAATCTCGGGATTCTTTCGATCGAGCGATTATAAATAGCGCCGGCGATTCGAGCTCGGCGATGTTTGATCAGTTGTGTTTTAAAAAAAGTTCCAGCGTCGATGAGATAGCGCCATCGGCGAAGTCTTATTATAAACCGTTTCGTCGAAGGTGTCTCGTTAGACGATAACTCGCTAATGCCCGCTTCCTCACTTTCACTGTTTCTAATTGTCCGCTATAAACAAGCGCGCCGACGAATTTTCCTTAATTGCAGTCGCGCGTAATGATCGTCGCACGTGGCCGCCGAGTGTTTCGATTTTGTTTGCACGCCGCTTTCACGGATTCATAGGTGTGTTTCGATCGCAAAAACAGCGCTAATACAAAAAAAAAAAGGCGCCACGTTTTACTTTCTTTTTTGAGAAAAGGAACACGTACAATCGCGCTCGGGCTTTCATCTCGCACGTCTGAAACGTTCCGATGAGGCGTGTCGAGAGAGCAGAGAATGGCGTTGTGCGACGTTATCTTAACATCATTAATTAACGAGGGTTAATGGCACCGTGACCCGCGCGCGAGCCACGTGTACACCTGGAATAGGTAAAGTGGAAACAGGTCGGTGCTTATACATGTATACCGGGAATGATTTCGCGGAGTTGTTGGAGTTGTCCCTCTCTCTCTCTCTCGGATGCGAATTAATTACACAGTCAGACGGACTTAAGCCGACGGAATATGCGAACTGTCTCGCGGCTCATCGAAATACTGGTGCGAAATACTGATGTCAAGTGAAAGAGAACAGAGGAGCGAGCAATATATCTCGAGATTCAACAGGAAATTCCATATAGATATACATATGCATTTTGTTAGAATATTCGTCGCGTTTTCGATATAAAACAATTGTTATAAACTCGATTGACGTTTGAGAGGAGAATCGACTTCGTCGGAAAACGAATATGTGTCTCGTCAATCTCTCGAACGGGAGTAAAAATGGATTTGAGGAGAATATAAAGTTTTTTTTTCTTTTTTTTTTTTAAATGCGAGATCGCGATTTGGTTCTGCGACGCAAAAACCTGATTTGGTTTCCGACGGAGTGCCGGAATCTCGTTGCGATTTTTCCTCACGTTCGCGCGCTGCGTCAGTTGTGACCGCGCGCGCGCGCTTGTTAACGATTTAACGAGCGCGGGTGCGTTTTGCAAGTAAGCCGCGCTCTGAATGGCAGGCCGCACGCGTTCCGCTCGTATAAATCCTCTAGTTAGCTGCAAATTCACGTTGATTGGACGTACGTAGCGTGCAACTCTAGGATTATATAGCCTTGACGCTTAATGAAATTTACAAGTTCAATTTCGGACGCGAGAGAGATGTACGCATCGCGCAAAACCGAACCGCGCATAAACGTGCCGCGCGTTTATTTCGATATCTTCTGCTACGATTTTTCTCCTCTCCCTCCACGTGCGTATGTTTCTGCGAGAGAAAGAAAGAGCGTGCGTGATGGATTCTCAAGGCCGATGACGAAGCGCATTTTCTTGTTTCGCAGAGTCTTTTGCGACGCGCGGCGTATTTGTTTTCAACGTAGTCGGGAGAATAAAGAAAATAAGAAAAACCGTACGCGATTTACTTCGCGCGTCGCGTTGCTTTTCTCTCTTTCTCTTCGAGCGAACGATAAACCCTCGACAAAGGGTTAACGGCTTAAAAGTGGCGGCCGTTGTTGATAACAAGGCCGTTGCTTCGGAACATATTGACGATGAATCACGGTCGGCTTTCGCGCATATAATAGGATGAAGTCCCGCGAATCTTCGTGCCATTATTACCTTCCTGTACACACGCATTGATGACGTAGTCATGATGGAGATAGTGGTGGTTTGGTGAGCGTGTGGGCGCGAGCGCGGCAATTCGCGAATCTCGCGTGGGCGCGCCGAGCGGATGCAAAATTAATCGTTCGCAAATGCGAAAGCTCTACACGCGGAGCTCTCGCATTTTAGTCGCAATCGCGAATTAAGCCGAGCTTCGCATTGCGCGCGTGCCGACGACGCGCACAATCGGGTTTTCAACAGTCAACAGTCCATTTCCCGTTCTTCTATTCAGCACGCGGAGCATTCAACGTCCGTGATTCGCCTTTTAAACGCGCGCAAATTGGTAATGAAATATATAAAGAAGCAAATTATCAGCTAGTTCCTTTTCACGTTGCGATGGGAATTTTATCGCTCGGTTAATTAACGTTCGTTTTTTATATACCAAGTGTATATACCGAGAAGATTTTTAATTGAATTTACTCGTTAGAGAAAAGGGGCCGATGAGAAAGAGAGAAGCGTGAGAATTTCTGAGAATCGCGATATTCCGTTGTGTGTATTACAGCAAGCGAAATAATCGCAATGCTCGCGCACGGCGATCGGAGACGAGAGGAGAGAAGAAAGAAAGGATACGCGCGCGCGCAAGTCCAACGATTTCTCCTCTGGTGGTCTCTCGCGCGCACCGTGCAGTTTCGTTTTGAGAACCTTCGCAAATCTCTCGAGTGGGCGCTAAACGTGTTTGCTTTACCTGATGCACCGACACGCGCGTATATATGTATGTATGTATATACATATATACACACACACGAGCGGTATAATACGCGCCTAAGAAGTGCCACAAAGTACCGGGTCGTCACACTTTCGCGCATGTCGAAGGCGCGTTTTTAACCGACTAAGCTTTTTTCGCAGACACGAGACCTTCGACTGTGCGACTTTTTCCGCGCACGAAGTACCGAAGTACTTCGTTTCTCTCGCGCGAAATAACACGTGATGCACGCACAGACGCACACGGGAGGTTTAATGTAGCGGCAATAATGACGGTGCGTTTACGCGCGCGATGCGAAATTCATAATAATAATTATTATTACGATAAGACGCAGAACTTTTCTTCATAAAGTATAGGTATAGCGGAGAAAAAAAATTATACAAAAATGATCATCGCTACTCTCTTTGGCACGGAGTGCGTGATTTCCGTTCTTCGCGGACGATCGATCATTGACGCATCGCGGATTGACGAGAGAGAGATTGCATTGCACCCGATTTGCGTGCGTTGCAAGTTTATTCCGACAAAAATTAGGATTTTCAAGGACAAGTCGTCATTGAGCGTTTATTTGTGCACCATGCGATTATTATAACGTGTAAACGCGATTTTGCGACGACGCGACGAGCTTTTGTTGTCGTGTCGATGATGCGGTGGACGGGGAGACGCGTCGCTTTGATCAGCCCTTCATGATCAGCAAAGTGTTAAATCCTTTTCCAAGGAACAGCTGGTGTGTTCATAACGGAGGTTTGCGCTTTTGCGTCAGACGCGACGAGAGACGCGCATCGTACACGTAAATGACGATGCGAGGTATTGTCGTCGGTTCATTCATAAAGACGCGCGCTCTTCCTCTTTGGGCACCCACGCTCCTCTCTCTCTCTCTCTCTCTCACCTCACGACGACGCGGCGTTATTTTCATTCATGCACCTCGTGAGGGTCTTACTTACGCACGAGTCAGAGATTCCTTACGCGAGTGAGTCACCGCCGAGCGGCGCCCGGTGTTACGAGCGGGTTCTCGCGCAAAGGTAGTCGATCGCCAATTGTTGCCGGGATCGCGCGGAACGCGATCACGAACTTTTGCCAGGTGTGTAACGTTTTCTCGTCGGTATATACACGGACGCGCTGAACCTGCGCCATTGCAGCAAGTGCAAAGGAACACAGGAGAAAGAGAGAAAGAGAGAGAGAGAAAGAAAGGACGAAATGAAATTCCACGAGTGGCAGACCCGCGCCGAGCTCTGGCTGGGAGTAGGAAAAGCGGTGGAAAGATGTTTCCAGGCAAGTACTTCCGAATCGATGTAGGTCGCTTGTGCGATTAAATGCGAGTGCACTAGTACGCGTTATGTCCTTACCGAAAAGAGCAATAAGTACTGCGTGCTGCGGAAAGACCGAAATAAAAGTTTCAAAAACTTCGGAACTTTCTCTCTCTTTTCAGACGTGATATCTTACAAACACTCTTTTACCGTTATCTATCCGTACAGAGATAACATAGCGACGGACAGTGATGTGGCCGCGGCGGTCAGAGAGCTGCGAGACTCCGGGTGTGAGAAATCGCGAAAGATCTCGATGGGGAAGAGAAAAGAGGAGAGAGAGAGAAAGGCGGTAAAATTATGCTTCGCGCGCGGTTAAAGGACGGCCAAAGAGCGAAAGATCGCGCGACGTGTAACGCGACAGGTATGCTTTCAAAAGCGGATTTAAAATTCCGGCATTCAGATATAGGCGCGCACGCTTTCTTAATGCGCGACCTGCATTAACTGTGAGTCATTTCCTTTGCTGACTCGATAGAACTCGCCGGCACCTAACGCACAATTACGCGCACGTCACTGGCGAGCGGAACGAGCGGACTACTACTTATACTCATGCGCTATGCATCACACTATTAGCAATCAGCTGGCAGGATCTGTGCGGGTTTCTTAGCTTTGTGTGTTGTCCTAATGACGTTTTCTCCCAAGCGGTCCTGGTCTCTTAAGCTCGCTCGTCGTAATCTCGCCGTGTTCGGCGTTATCTTTCAGGAAACCGATTAGGCCACCGACCGCGAATGTACTTTTCGTTCGTAACCGAGTCAAGTCTCTATGACTGTAATCACGCTCGCATTCCCTCATCTTTAAAACACCCATTAAACGACAATATCTGAGATCCATTATAACGGACATGTTACACATATGTGTTTTCTTTTTTATTTTAACGACGAAAACATCAGCTCGGGTATCGCTCCTGATAACTTTAACGGAATGTCAAGAGTTGGCGTTTCAATTGTTGTTTACAAAGAAAAACAAACGTGGAAAAACTTATCTAGTCCGTTCACAAACGGCCACTTCGATAAAAGTCCGCTCACGGTTTTTCCAAGTTCCAATTATCGGCGCCGAACGTTCGCGTCATCGCGACACTCGCATAGATTATTAATGACTCAGGAAGCGGCGCTCGATGAACAATCTGCATTTTTACGTATTCACGACTTTGTGTCGAAGGAATACGTTAAAATAAATAAAACATATAAAAAAACCTTTTTCTCCGCATAGTTTTTATTCAAATAGTCTTTACGTGCGCGCGCGACAATCAGTGCGTGAATAAATGTAACGTAATCGAGTGAGTAATATTAGATGAATAATCAACACAAGAAATAGCGAGCTCTTTGTCTGCTGAAAATAAAATATGAAATTTTTCTCGATTTTGTTTTTCTCCAACAACGCGCAATAATCTGATAAAAATTGACGCTTTCAATTCTCTCTATCTTTTGTCTACGAATAATCACAAAAAGTATAAAATCGCAATATACAGTCTCTGCAACAGTCTCTTCGCAGCGCACTTTGAACGGTGTGTGCGTCGAATCGGCGTAAAAATCGCGTTTAGAAGCTGCCGGTTAAATCGTTAGCGAAGTTACACAGCGGAGGTGAACTCGAACGTGAGGAGAGATCGACTCGCTCGCGGTCGTTCCGCACAGGCCACGTATTCCGAGCGACCAGAGTGCAACAACAGAAGAGAAACAGGACAACAGAGACTCGTGTGTCGGCGGCCGTCGAGCGTTGCGCGCCGCGGCAATAATGACGAAATTCCAGTCGTTACCTCTGTTTTACGCGAATTCGCGGAAGCATAAAAGTGTGCCAAGCATCTCGCGCGCCAGCTCGTATATTTCGCCCGCGGAATCGCACCTTTCTACAACGAGTCGCAAACCGTCGACGGGGACGCGCGACGACATCCTTACGCGACAGACTCTCTCGATTTTCCGATGTAGTTCGTCGTGACGCTTGAAAGACAATTGCAGCGTCGCTTTCCTCTGCGCGTTACCGCAACACATACCTCGAGAGCCGCACGAGAGCGGAAAATTAACACCTGCGGGGTGGCACTTTCCTGTAGGAAATGTTACGACAACGCAAACGGGCGTTTTACGATTCGAAGAAACCGAGACAAGGACACAAAGGTTTCTTTCATCGCGTAAATCTGATATACGAGAGCGCATTGAAACACGCAGGAAAAAGTGATTCATGTAGAATGCGGGGTATAAAATATTACGCGCGCGCAAATCGACGGCGATGCGTGATAAGTGGCACACGATATTGTTTCGACAGAATGTATGGCAGCTGCGCGTTACACGCAGTGTGTATTTCCATACACACTCGGCACGTAACTGCGTGGTGCAATTTCGCGATTTTTACAAACCTCTCCGACACGTCCGTTTATTTTACTGTCGCGATTATTATGGAACACGCCGCGTCCGCTATTACTAAAGAAAACGCACGTAAAGAGAGAAAGACAGAAGATCGAGAATTATCGATATTATTGAGTTCAGCAATATATCCCTGTGGAATTTGCCGCGTGTAAAGTCTGTCACGTGAGTCAAGCGTATGTGTACTTCTGAGGACAGAAGCTCTCGGGCGACGCGCGCGACTCAACTTCGTATCGACTTTCGACTTAGCATCGTTCAAGACGCTCGGGCAAATAGACATGCGATAAGTCTGTTCTATAACCGCGTTAATGTATGATAATCCGATGCGTCGTCGGAGCAAGTAACGCGAATATAAATAAATCACGAGAGAAAGCGAGTATATTTTTCCTTCTTGTTTACGGGTTACAGTTGAAATCGGAAAGTACACGCCTGTGTTGTCTCTCTTTCTCTCTCTTTTTTTTTTTCTTTTTTTTTTTTTTTCGAAGCATTCGCCACGCCTGACAAACGAGCGGATTTCGACGAGGAGAGGAGAAGAGAAAGAAAACTGTATGCACGAACGAGTGAATCCATTTCATGCCTGATACGGTAGATTTGAATGCGACTTGCAAATCGTGACGCTCCAGGCTTCTCCGCTTCTCGCAGTGCGATGCGCGCGCGTGGGAAAAATAATTTATAATTCTCTTCTTTGTCGAAAATAATCCTTCAATTTATAGAAAATTGCAAGCGCGCGATTTATTTTCCGTGATGTACTTCTTCTTCTTTTTGTTTCGCTTTGAAACTGAATTATTTATTGTTGATTTCCTCAATAATTTTTATTCGCAATACGATGGATGGACGGATGGATTTCTCTTTCAAGAGAAATCGGAACTACGGACACATAAATAATTTAATTTCGACCAGAAAAAAAGAAATATACAGAAAGTCGACTGTGATTTCTTTGCTAAATGTTACAGTACGCACGTTATTCAAGTGCAATGTATCGTTTTTATGTTATTTTATGGGGCGTAAATACGCATTTATTGTCACTGATTTAAGAAGAAAAAACTAGTTCTAATATTAGGAAGTTTCTGACAACGAGCTCGAGTGTGCTGGCGCGCGATAAGAAACGCTCTTCTTCGAAAAGGGTCACGTTATCTGAGAATAGCGGAAAGATACTCACGAAGTGCGGAAACGCGGTCACTCGAGCGGAGCGCGAGTGGGACAAGCGCGTTCGCTTATACCTGCTTGTATATCCGGCACAAAACGGGAGATTTCGTTTTCGAGTAAACGTCAGGTAGTTATTGAGTCAGCACGACTGTCCCTCTCGTTTTCGCGACGCGCTACAATCACCGTCGCTGATGAATCACGCGTCTCTCTTTCGTCTCTCTTGCTTCCGCAAGAAGACGCAAACTCACGACTCTGTGTATCCTTCAGCACATTTGCATCCGACATATTTGTCGTCGCGAATTAATTATTCAGCAAAGCACTAGACGTGTTTCCACGAAATTTATTCGACAAGGCGATGCGCGGGAAATTTTTATTTCTTAATATTTGAGAGTACTTTCTACTGCTCCAGGAATATTGCCTCGTGTTGCTCAAGAGGAAAAGTGTGTATCTCAAATATGTAAAACTGCATGTACGTATATAAACATCAGTGTATATTTAAATTGACGCAAAGTCGCGACGTTAGATAACCGAGGCGAAATTACTGTTGTTTGTTCGTAACGCGAGCGGATAACCGAGATAAAAGAAATCTCGGAACGTGATTAGACGTTCGCGAAAAAACCGAGTCATGCGCAATTCTGATAATGCGTCACTCGCGCGGTGGCTCACTGCGCGTAATTGCACAGGTGAGGTCACACACGCCGTTTCGCTTTGTTCACTTTTTGAGAGGGAGGGCAGTGACATTCGCGTGTTTGCGTGTGCGGTCGCGCTTCTTCTCGGCGTCGCGTTGTCGCAAAAATGCGCCCCCTTGTCCACCGCGCGAGAGGATTACGGTTAGAAGTCCTTTCGCAGAATCGGGTCAGACAGCTGTCGCGGCGCACACTTCGACGGTCGGCTATCTCTTCCTTCTCGTCGTGTCTTCTTTACGATGCCAACAACAAAGGCCCGCGATCACGTGCACACAACGAACGCCCACGCGGCCGTGCGCACACCCTCGTAAATGCACCGTTCGCGCCGGCATAATAGGGCCCCGTGCGGACTGCCATTGTCCACTTACGGTTACAGTAAACTCCGGTAAACATTCCGTCGGCTGGAACTGCAGAGAAAAAGAGTTGGAGGGGAGGAAGTCGCGTACAAAGAGCGACATACGAGACCGATGTCGTGTCGGACGACATGCTATGCTTCCGCGAATTTATGTGATTATGCCGGCGACGGCGGAATTCACGATGTCGCGGGATTCTAGGCGGATCCTCGACATCGCGACATCAACGATGGGATCCGTTATGAACCGTTGCCATTACGTGACCGAACAGACATATCGGACCTCGACGGTCTTTGGCGTCGTTATCATATTCTCCTTTCATACATATGCTGCGTTTTCTGGCTCATGTAAACGGTCGATAAAGCGCAACAGCTGATCGTTAGTTTATAAATCTTGAGACGGAAATCCAGTTGTCGAGCGAAACAGTTGGATCACCGACAGGTCAACGACATGCCATTTTGTATAGTCGGTGGGCGTAAGGATCCCTAGAACTCCCAGTAATCCTCCAGTCGAAGCGGCTGATTCCCTATCTCCGTAGGAAATGAATTTGTGATCTCGTATTCGTTACTGAGTTATAAAACTACAAAGGCGAGAGCGCCAATCGTCGGCGATCACATCCCTCGAATATCTTATTTGGCGTTTATTTGCAAAAAAAATTTAGTGTCTACTGATTTCTTCTTTGGTAAAAACATGTTAAGATTTAAATAAACGCAGCCAAAACTCTTGCAATTTTTAAAACACTTGCGTGACGTAAGTCACTTTTGATATATGATATAAACATTGATAAATTGTTGTCAATATTCACTAATTATTTCTATTAAATTAACTATATAGATAAATAAATTAAATGTCAGTAAAATACAAAGCTCAGCGAAACTAATCGCGAAACTAATCGCGACGTGATATTCGTGACTCCGAATTTGCCTTAAGTAGTAAAGATTTACGAGCACTTACTCATTATCAGCGACTGTCTAATTGGGAACCCCTAAAAGTTGCTAAGTGAGATGTCGGTTTGCGGGCGCTTTGACCCTGCTGAAGGTTAAAGGCCGCGGCAACACATCTCACTCGCGTAACCGGCAGCCGGCAATATAAATGGAGCACGAAACCGAGATAAGTATCGCGAGACAAGCGGTCGGTCGATGCTACGTCGGCACGAAAAAAAGTTACTCCACCTGCTGCCATTGCGAAGTAATGAAGATCCTCCTGCCGTCCTCACACGCGATCGAGAAGTCTGCGGTTTTCGTTCCTCCGCACGATCTTGTTGAAGCAAACCGCGTTTCTTCGGGATCTTAGATGCGGACACTACATTGACAAGTTGATCCTGACCACTGCGACGGTGTAATTTAGCAATACGTCTCTACACAATGTCTCTCTATATGGTTTCTCACGGCTTTTGTTGTAGTTTTATTTCGCTCGTGACTTTTGCCACTTCACACTTCCTCGTTTAATTATTATTATTATTATTATTATTACAACTGTTAATTATTATTACAACTACTGTTAGTTTTATATCACGTTTCGTTTATTACGTAATTATTCAATTTAATTAACACACTTTCTGAAATAACATGTGTATGTAAACAGTGTTTGCTCTCCGCTCAGAGAATTCGATTCCGAACATTTGTAATGGATGCGTTCGTTTCATCGACGCCGAGCGGAAGTGAGTCGCCGCGTACGAATCCGCAATTTCCACTCGCTACTTCGCAGTAACGGCAGATAAGAGTGAAAGTAAAATGAGCAGCTTTTTGCTCGCGATGCGACCGGACGATTTACTTATTTATTTATTTATAACATTACGCGGTGTGTGTATTCGAAGCAAAACGGCAAGTTGCAACATATAAGAAAGATTTACCTGCTCCTAATACTCTTATAAATACATACAAAGAGAAGAAGGAGATATCGATGCGTTCTCTTTATTTACTATTTACGCTTTGTTCGATCGTACACGTAATTTATGGTACACGTTGGTTACAGTGTTTACACCGTCTGATACTCTTTGTTTTGACGTGTTAAGCGCCGCCATCTGTTGTCCCAAGTGTTATTCATCACGCGTACACCGGTGTTTTTTATTTCTTTAACCGCGTTACTGAGGTGTGTGTGTGTGTAATTTATATCACGCTCGTCGACCGTTATCTCCGCGCGGTTTTACACAGAAATTTGCACAAAACACCTCGAAGCCTTTTCCCACGTTTGCTGAAAAGAAGCCTCATTATCCCGGCTCGATGCACCCTTTTACCCATTCATCGATTCAATTTTCTCTCGCGTACACACGCGTGTGTGACAGCGGAGAGGAGACTTCACGCATCGCACGCACACACAAACGCTCGCGCGCGCACAGCAGCTGTTGCTTCGTGTATACGCGTGATCGACGGGACACGCGTGTGCGTGAGCTCACGGCGCGGCCGGTGATTGGCGCGACGCGCGGACGGTGGGGATAAGGAAATGCGCACGGGTGGGGTGAGACGTGGCCACAATTCCCTCGCACACCGGGAGCTATCGTGTTGTGAGTGAGTGAAAACCAGTCAGTCAGTCAGTCACTCAGTCAAGCGGCAGAGTCGAGCGCGTTGCGGTAGCTCGCGCTTCGTGAACTCTTGATCTCGCAAAGAAAAACAGGAAACGCGCGTGTACGAAGCTCGCGAAACGTGCACGCGATATTAACGAAAGAGACCGCGTGAGAGTGAATGCCTTTAGCGTTGATTGTAACATTTGGTTCCTTTGCAATTTCGAAAATTTTCACTGCCAACACTCACTGCCTTCCGCGCGTTTCTCCGATTCGTCTTCTCACGTCTTCTTGTCGTGTCTTCTCGCGTGTCACCGAAAAGGAATTCCGTTTCCGATCAACGTTTTTTTTCTCCCGGTGTGTGCCAATGAACGTTTCCCGCATCAGTATGCGGTGATCGTCACAGCATAAGCGCAGCAGTAATACAATTTATCCCGGCGTGTTGTCATTAAGTGAGAGGTTGAGCTAAGATGCCGAGCCAGACCACCACTATCCTGCTCAAATGCTCCATGGTGGATGTGCCAGCGCTCAACCACGTGAAGCTCAAGTCCCTTAAATCTACTTACGCGGTAAGTACGTGTGTGTGTGTGTGTGTACGTCTTTGAGAGACCCAGAGGGTGTAACGGTAACGGTGTGTCACGATGTCGTCTGATCGATTTCGCGAGATCGATGCCGCAGCTGCCGTGAGAGAATTCAGCCAGCTTGTAATCTCTTGTGTATGTGATTTCTGCGTTACTCGTCTATATACATACGAATACATACACTATAGCGATCGTCTCCGGAAACACGTGTGCAAGTGTGTTTGTTTGTGTGTACACTGCGCGTTTGCTATTGTTACTAAGTCATAATCAAATATTAATCTTATCAGTTGAAAGAGAGAGAGAGAGAGAGAGAGAGAAAGTGATATATTTATGTTGTAGTTGAAAAACCGAGCGTGATGCTCTGAAAGTTACGGTGTAACGGTAATATTTTATTGTAATTCTAATGACTGTCCGGATGTCATGTTATTGTCTCTGCTAAAATGCAAATTCCGGTGACCGAGTTCTTTTGTCGGTCGATCGGCCTAAAAGTCGTCGTCGTCGGTCGAACGTAAATAGCAGGAGCAGTGTTTTCTCGCGACCTTTGTTCAGTTTACGCGAATTTTTATTCACTCGGCACACACGATTCTAAACACGCTCGAGTGCGTGTACAAATTTATACACTGTCTGTGTCCGTCTCGCTTCATGAAAGACGTTCACACTCTCTTTCCAAATTTCCACGAAACTTTCCAGTAAGTAATGACTTGCTGAAGTTTTTCCGAGAATGCGTACATGCGCGCGCGCGTGTGTCATTATAAGACGAGCGAAACGAATGAACAGAGGGTCAGTAAGAAAAGAGAAAAAAAAACGGATGTACACGCGCTTGCGAGTCAGCCCGAGAGGCATTCGACGACCACAGGGGTTGGAATAAAAGGGAAGGTCTACCGCGCGTGGTACGCGCCGCGTCTGGAGATGTTTGCGCCTCATTAACGTTAACTTCATTCGACGCGAATGCAGATGCATTCACGGGGCAGGCTCGTCCGACAGAATCTCACGCTCGTCGACCGCTAGTGTGTTCAGCCTCGCGTGTGGGTGCCGCAAAACAAGCGCAGCATCAGCACGCTTTTAGACAAGTGCCTTTCCCGGTTCCTTTTCAAAATAGATTATTTTTGTAGAACGGAAAATTGAATTACGTTGCAAGTACGCCTGTTCTGTTGTTTTTAGTTTGCTTTTCACACTTAAAATATACCTTTCCTTTCTTTCTCTTTACCCGTGTTTGTTGCTATATTTTTACAAGAAAATAGTTTATTAAAGAAAAACCAAACTATTTATCACGAATTTCGAAAATAAGTCGATTGTTAATTCCGAAATTACAGCGCGTAGCGAAACGTTCCTGGAACTGTCTCTCCTTTCTTGTTATGAACTTTTGTTGTGAGAATCTTCTCTCCTTACAATGCCATGACGTAGCCTTCAACAGGTAAGAACGTGCTACTTGCGTTGCTGCACCAGCAGGTAGTGCAACATGATCTCTACAAGTATAAACATAAAGCGACATAGTCGGTATTTCGTATTGACAAACGGACAATGGACTTGCATCATAAGAAAATGTGTGTACATGTGTGCTCGATGTATATTATTTAAAACTGCGAGAGAAATAAACGTATAATATACACAAATTTGAAAGCATACGATCTGTGTCGAAGTTATGAAATAGTGTTTGATAAATAACAAAACTTCAATTATCGACATATCGAGATATTTACTGCAGCGTAGATAAGCACACACACACGCACACGATAATAAGGAAAATTTTAATTTTCCAAACGCGTTATAATCTGTATAACATTGCGCAAGAATTCGATACACACGCGTTTAATCTACAGATTCTTAAATAAAAATTCTCTATTACTTGGACAATATATGAGCTACATCATACGAATAGCGATAAGGTGACACGTGAAACACGCTTCTTCTCGGTGTTTCTCTGAAAGTGCTCCCGCGTTTGTCGACTTAGATAGCACGTATCGTCTATTGTATCTAATATAAAGTCGTCCGTTTCAATTTGTGACGATGCATTATCCATTACTGGCGATCAATATTGCGCGATACGGAGATTAGAGAGAACGAGAGACAAAGAGAGAGAGAGAGAAAGAAAGAGTGAAACGATAGGTCGAGGCGAATCGGAGTAACGTGACAGCTCGGATGCGTCGAAGCTTAACAGTCGCGCATGGTTTCTAAATATAAAGACACGAACTCCAGCCTTCTCGAGAGAAAAAAAAAAAAAAAAAAAAAAAAAAAAAGAGCCACACGATTCTTGCGTACGAAATCATCGAGTCTTTCGAACAAGATGATGACGATCCGATACGATTTCCCGGAATTTGACGCGAGAAGTGTATGCGTTAGATCATTTTAACGCTTCGATTGTAAAATACGCAACAATTGCGCAAAAAAATCACTTCCGAGAGATACCGAGACGAAACTCGATGATATCAATCTAAAAATCAAGACAGGAATTTCAGAAACTCGCATACTTTCTCCTAATTTGTCTAGCGCAGCGTATATAACAAGAAAAGAAGTGAGTAGATGCGCGAAGATATTCGAGTTAATCGAACGGTTTGTCGAAACTTCGTTCCGCGAAAAGTTAACCTTGAGTTGATTATTTCACGAGATAGCGAAAATAGAATCTCTGTTTACCACACGGTGAGAATGCAGCTAATGAAAAATTCTCAGCGGTGGTGATCCGAGGTACGGAGGGGAAAGCCACGCGTGCACGTGTCTCTTCTAACGGGTCGCTATGAATGCGCCGAATGACAGTAACGTTCAATTGTACACGTGTCCGCACGAAGAGCCCTACTTCCGGACCAAAAAAAAAACTAAAAGAAAAAAAAAATAAACTGACGGCGAGAAATTGGGTGTCACGTCGCCGCGTTATCTCGGGTAACGACAAACGATAACGTTGCGTCGTTATACGAACCCGATACGATTATCGCGATCTTATCGCGCGACGGTGGAAAATGAGCGCGCGAGAGAATCACCGCGCGAAATCTCGTCAGGCGGGGAATCACGCGCGCGCTTTTTTCTCCTCTCGCGGCGATTTTTCTCTGTTTTCGAACGAGGGAATGCACGCGTGACAAGATTTTCTTGTTTATCCCGAAAGTTATTGCCGAGAGATGAAGAAAATGAGAACAAAGCTGAGTACATATGTGTAACAGGACGCGGCGCCATCAGATTAGACGTATCTATCGTTGCGATCGCCACAGCCTCGATATACGTACGCCGACCTGATACCTACGATTATAATCACCGGTTTTAAAATAATTACTCTTGTTAATCTCATTAACAACTGTATGTTTTATGCAACTAATTACGCGCGAGAAAATATTGATTGAAATGTTTTTGTCTCTTTCTCTTTTTCTCTGCGAGACGAAGGAGAACGTGCGACTTGCGGGCTGGAGCGCAAGCAAATTCGACCACGTCGCCGGAGTATAATACCGTTGCCTCCGAATATATCCCGGCAGATTGGCCTCGGGATAGAAATTACATGCCTCGCAGCCGTCCGATATCGCCGGACCGGCCGTTGTATATCGCTTTAATTCGATAACCTGTTTCCTTTTTGCGCGCGTCAATTCCGCTCTCACGCAGGAGACGGCGACCGCGCCTGGGCTTCTCCTTTGCCGCATCAGTCCCATTTTTTTCTTACCGCGAGCCCGTACGTACTTGGCACCCGGAGTGACCGGGCCCGTGGCCGTGAAAGTTCTCTCTGTTTCACCTCGCATATATGCGTCTGGTTCCCGGCGCTTGTCCGGCCAGGCCAGATATACGAGGCCTCGTATATATCGAGAGGGTCTTGTTTACGTGCTCTCGAGAAAAGGGAGAAATTTTCGAAAGCGATGACGAGTGTTTTCGAGTGTAGCGACACGACACCCGGTCTCGTTATCTCTCACATCTTAAGTTTGTTATAATCGCAACGCGCATCGCGATGCGCAGATAAAGCTTCCTAAAGTTTTGAAGAGAGAGTGAGAGAAAGAGAAACTGAATCTTTGTAATTAATGACAATTTACATATAAAACGTGCGGTTTTGCATCATTCTCGCGGTAATTTCGGAGATCCGTCGCACATGGCCGACGAAATGTCTCCTCTAGCTTCTCTTCTTTGCATTCAAATAAATGATTCGTCGACAAGCAAGATACTCAACTCCAGTTCGCACAAGAGACAACGACTCTTGAGCACGACCCCTTTTTCTATTCTGGTGCGTGCACGTCGACGCTTGTCCAGTTCTTTATATTAGCTCTCTCTCTCTCTCTCTCTCTCTTTGCTTCTCGCGTGTGTTTGCAGCCCTCTCGGGGGCAACACATACACTCTCCTCTCTTTTCCGCACGCTCGTCTCCTTCGAGGCCAGATACGTGACGGTTGGACCCCCATTGTTGACCGATCCGCACGATGAGAGGAGTTTCTAGAAGCGGAGGAGCATCATTATATGCACAACCGAGGGAATATGATTGACTCACGAGGAAATTGCAGAAAAATGATTGCATGGCTGACGCGATCTCGTTTTCGAGAGCGTTTATTACAGCCGTTGTTACGTAGCGCGCGCGGGCGCGCGTATCTCCCACGGCGACTCGCGGAACACAGTTCTGTAGAATAGTACTGCTGATTTTATTTTTCTTCCGTCGTCGTCGTAAAACAACAACAAGACGCGAGGATCGATATTTTCGACGATGTACAAGAGAAACAAATAATATTCGTAGCGAGCGCCTAGTAACGTTGTAGCGTGATTTTTGTAGAGTCGCAACCGGCGTTGTGGTGTACGTCGTCAGATCGGTCATAAATCTAATGCGATTAATACAGAATACCATCTCGCGAAAATATATATTCATGAGTGTACACTGTATCACCGTTAGCCGGAAGCTTGTGTGTCTGATCCCAGGCAGGAGGTTGAGAAGAGTCACGCATGAAACTCTTCGGTGATTTCTACAAGGGAACCGATAAGCGAGAGACCCGGCGATTCCTCTCCCTACTTTTTACGTCATATCTCTCATGGTTTTTAATCATTTCCTCGCCGTCTACGACACACGCGATAACACATGTGCGTCTTCCGAAAGAGAGATATGCGCGCGTGAACTCGCTCGCGATCAGCTGATTCGTCACGCGTTGAAAGTATGTGCGCGAGATCCGCGCAGGGAATGACGGTTCTTCTCGCACGTTAAATTAATACCTCGGTGCAGTTGCGCTTTTCCAACGAGCGCGCGTCAATTATCCTTTGCGTGCGTTCCGCAATAAACGACGGAGAATGATATTTTCACTTTCTTTGTGTGTGTGTATGATACGCAAACTTCACACGTATCGTGCGCACACTTCGTGTATATTTTCTTATATCGAGATTTTTCACGCTACTAAGCGCCAGAGTCCGACTGATCGCGCGTGCGTGACTGGCTCGCGTTACACACGCACGTGCATCGTTCATGTTTATTCGATTCGCATCTTTTTTTGTTAGTCAGATCGTCACGAGAAGTTTCGTCTATCGCGCACACATTGCGCTAATCACGCGTTTCATTTATCAGCGAAATCTCGTACATGTTTCTCTTTTTTTTGCCGGATTAGAATTAGAAGGATGATTTCGCAAACGGACAGTTAAACTCTACAGTACGCGCCGATGCCTAGGAGCGATTTCACCGATCGCGACTAATTGGCGCTTGTGAAAACGTCTTGATCGCGTTCGCGCACGTACGATCACGACGATTGGCAAATGTCCCGGCGCGGTGAAAAGATAGCGAGATTCAAACGCGCAAAAGGAAACTTTTACTCGCTCTTCAGGAAATGGACAATCACTGGGGCGAGGGTTCCGGCGCGGAAATCGATTCCCCGCAACTTTACGCTGATCGGTTCGAATCACTCGATTCCGCTTCGTTAAGATGGCTGCGATCTCAAATATTCAATTCCCGCGTGGAAGAAACATACTAATTATATTTTCCGGCTAATGAAATTTTTGAAACGACGTGAAACGTAGATCCAACTGACTTGCGTGAGAATTTTTATCCGACGTGTAAATTGATTAAAATAATATTTTACACAATTTTGCGGAATTCACAAACGTTTACTCTCTCTCTTTCGCAGCGTTGCGCGATTTCGCGCGTTGTGACAGCTCTTAACGTAATTAGCCACATGCATTGTGATTGGCGTTAATTGTATATCCTGCGCGTGCACGTGAGACAATTGGCAGTTGGCCTATAAAGTCACGATCGCTTGCGCCGTCTTCTACGTAAATATGCCTTGTCTGCCTTGCAAGAGAATATATTCCAGCCGCTCCATTCTATTCAAATCTCGCGACCGATCGAGAAACAGTCCTTCGCATGAGGACTCGTATAAACTTCAGCGAATCCGTTTTAGAAAAGCAAATGTTTTTCGCGAAGAGATATTCGTTAAGTTATACGTATTCATAGCTAAATATATATTTATGTAATAATAACTAAATAAAATATATTTAAGAAACTAATAAAAAATTAAAAAAAATATATTTACATAGACTTACAGATAATCATCTGTGCGTGAAAATTTAGTTTTGCACGAAAAGAGCATCGGAGACCGACGCATCTCGAAAACAACAAATGTAGGACAATTATAACAGAAATATCGATTTGCGAGATATATCGATTTGCGAGTTATATCGATTTGCGAGATACTTATAAAAATTGACGCCTACATGACGTTTAAAATTTAGCGAGGTTTAACATCAAGCGGCGCTCAAAAATGTTTACGGTGTTTACAAGAGAAAGGCATCTCTTTAATCAGTCGTTTGCAATTAACAAAAAACCTGGTAAACATGATGATCGCTATTGGATTTAAAGCTAGTGCGAATAAACTAGAGATTCGCGTTATCTCAGATCTCTGCCGCGCCGCGAACGCGCGATTTAATCGATCGATTTATCTTCAAGCGTTGCTCGTTGTTCGAGCCGTCCTTGACCCGCAGTTTTTATCGTAATCGATATCGCAAGCGTCGAACGTCGCCGTTACGAGCGATTGTTTCGCCGTTCTGCGCGCAGAAAGATTTTCCGACTGACAATCAACTAGGACACGTGCGACACAAGACCGAAGACACGTCCGATTTTCGCACCTTTCTCGCGTACAGGTAAAAGCGCGAAGCTGACAACGCCTAATAATTGGAAAGTTGACTCGTGGAAAGCCACCCGTGTGGAAAGCTAATTCCTCGATTATATCGCCTCTGTGACATTGTTAACACGATATAAAATTTTTTGCCGTGCAAGTTCGCCGGCGGGCATAATTGTGCGCCGGTGTAATTCAGTGTAATTTTAAAATGCAATCTTGCCGGGTTGTAATTTTCGTGTCATATTCCAACGGCGCGCACTTTCGACACGCTAAAAAATTGATGAAATTTGCTCTCGCGCACGTATCTCGGTCACCTATGGCGGATGGCTACGTCGTCGTCGTCATAGACGAAGGAGAGTTTATCAGGCTGAGATACGCGGACGACTCGTCGTGGTGTACGTCATTCCCCGGGGATTCTCCAACGTACGGTTTCGCAGCGAGATTGCTCGCGGCGATGCTGAAAAAGCGATGGAAATTCCGTTCTGCTAAATGTCGCAGCTCTCTGTCGCTCGCGGAATTGTAATGCGACTCCGGGCATCATCTCCCGCGCTCGTCATCTCGATTGCGAGGAACAGTCATCGGAGCATTCTGATATTCCGAGAATGTATATACGAGTGGAATCCGACGTTATTACGTGTACGGCGCGCAAATATCTCTCACGACGTGTGTGTCACTCTAATTCGCATAGAAAATGAGATACACATTACATAGAAAGAAAAAACATGTACATCTCGTAGTAATTTTGTGGAATAGTCAAAAATCAGTGCGCTAAAATTAACACGAGAGAGAAAGATCAGATGAGAGATTACGAAAAATCTCTTTTCCTGAGAAACAGCTGCAGCTTGAGCACGGCCTGAGTCTAAGTCTTTGTGTTGCTGCAGGTTGGCAGGTGTCAGATACGAGATACATCTGCTAAATACACGCACGTATCCCGCGTCTCTATGTGTGTGTGCATGTGTGTTCGCGCTGCATATATATACGGCAGGTATTCTCTCGTACGTGTTTTTCGATCGGGGCGCGCGAAGTCGACGACGAAGAGCCGGTGTGCGCTCCCCCGATCTCGCATATGCCGGTCGCGCGAGATTCGCTCGGGAAGCAATTCTGTTCACCTGCTGCTATTGCTAGGTGTGTCCGGACTGGCCGCGTGCAGGCCAGGTGTCCCGAGAAAAATCGAAACCCACGAGAGCCCCGGGTTTGAGATTAAGGTTTGCCTCTGCGAGCGTAATGATAGGGTAGTCGCGGCTGGGTGAATGAGAGTGTCCAACTTTATTGGGATTGTTTTTTTTTTTTTTTTCGTCATGCCTCCTGCGCTATATTCGAGCGGACGAATTTTGCTGTGCCCGCCTCAAGGGAACGACGATTCTGTGATGCGTACGGTCGGAATCATCATCAGTCGCTAATTTAAATTCCTTTTGCTTAGAGAAATTCGATACTTTCTGCTTTCGTTTTAAAGAATACTTGACAAGTATTGAAAAATACGATGATTTCTTTTTTGTTTTTTTTTTTTTTTTGTTATCCTGTTTGAGAAAGCAGTTACACGAAGTTTTGTGTGTGACTCGTGTTCGTTCGATAATCCATCTCTCAGGTGATCCAAAGTAGGACACCTCACATCTCTCCCGGCAGGATTCTAAATTCACCCACCTTCGCTCAACTCTCTGCTTTCTACTCGTCACAAAGGGATCATCTGCTGCGGAGTATCGAGTTTTGTGACCTCCCGTCCAACTCGCTCCGCGGGGACTCCCCATCAGTAATACATTATGTAGATAATCTAAATAGAATCGGCGTATCTTCTCTCCCGGTACTTCTCACGCATTCAGTTACTGAAATTTAAGCTCTCCCCTTTCTACGTTTTCCTCTTTTCCGCACGCCCTCTTTTCTCGTTCATTTATTTTTTTTTATTCTGATATATCCGTTCGAGAAACGGAGGCGCCTTCCATTCATGTTGTGTGCCCGAACCCTCTCTTCGGCCATTAATATTGACCCTCAGACGAAAGATATTCGTCTCGGGTATCAGCTGTTTCTCGAAATTTGCGCAAACAAAAAATCCGGCTGTGAAAGACTTAATTGCGAGAGTCGCAATAATTCCTCGAGATATAATATCCCGAAATAATCCCGCGCAATTCGTTACGTCGTCTTCGATAATTAATTCGACAAAACCACGGGGGAGTGGAGTCGCGAGGGAGCGTTTTTAATTAACGGATAATCGTGGGCACGTCCAGAAGACAATGGCTCGTGAAAGCTCTTCTACTAGGAACGGGAACATTGATTGGCAATCATTAGGAACGTTCATGACTTGTTCCGTCACAGTCCATGAATTTTCCTTTCGTCGATTTTCATGCGCTGTTCGTCCGTTGTTGAAAAAAAAAGAAGGAAAGAAAAATGAAGAACACAATAGGCGCGCACGAGAAAGACGAGCGTGTTGTCGTGATGTTTGCCGGCACAGTTTTTCAGCGCAACTGGTATCGATTTTTTTAGTTTACGACAACATCGTTGCGTGGACACGTGCGTTGACCTTTTATCTGTGCAGTGACGCGAAGTTGCTGTCCACCGATGCGACATTGACAATGGCGCGAACAGACAGGTCTAACGAACCCCGCTGCGTCGTTCGTAACTTCCTGTCCCACCTATGATAGACAGATCCGTGTTCTGCCTACACGCGTTTAGCATTAAAATGATGTAGCAATTAAACGGATACGATCAGACATTCGTGTAATATATGCGCACGCGTTATTAGCATTTTTGTGAATTTAATTTCGAAAGATATATTGGTTAACTTCGGAGTAGTGTATATACACATATAAAAAAAGTAATTTATGCCTCTTACGTTTGAGATTACTCCAAACAAATGTGGTTGTATAAATACATTGCAGCCAGTTTACTCGGATGTTAAGAGGAGAAACGCGCAGAGAACCTGCTAATTGGACGACTTTCATTTAGCGACACGAATCTCTCGCGGGTGCTCGCCTAGGTGGAAGTCCCGCTGTTAGACCTATTTTCCATTGTTGACTGCAGTCGATGAAGGAGGACTGCGACGGGCCTTTTCATCGACGCCGTTGCAGGTTCTTGACCGCGTTTCTTTATGCAATGTGATCGGAGTTTTTGTTTTTGTTTTTTTTTTTTTTTTTGTTCTTTTTTTTCGAGAAATTGTTCCTCAATTGGATATCGATATGCAATTGTATGGGATCGCGTATAATTAGGGGCGGAGATCCCGCCGGGAGGTCGAAGAATACATCGATTTCTGTCATTGCGCGTTCAACCGGCGGGGGTCACTGCACCGCTTATAAACGTCCCGTAGATCCCGATGGCAAATTATAAATCGTCCGTAATGAGTGCGCCGCCTTTAAACCGTTACGGGCTTACAGTTAATTCTCTTCGTGACTAACAGCGATGATCTTTTTGCCGAGCCGAGAAATGGAAGTGTTCTTGCAATCCTCCTCGGATTGAACACCTCGCGAAAACATAACCGCGCGCGCACGTTTATTCCGCCGGATTTCACGGATTGCTTGTTTTTTTCACGAATTTTTTGAAAACACAAAGCGAGCTCTTTACGCGACATGTTTGATCGCTTACGATGACGAGCGCACATATTTATGTGTATTTGCGACGTAATAGTCGTGCCACATTTGCAGCCAGGCGAATCTATCGCGCGCCTCGCATTGTTCCGACGCTAACGAGACGCTTTAATTATTCCCGCATTTATTTTGCGATGCGAAACGTCTCCGGTTATGTCCGATTATTTTCTGACGCGTCGTCAAGTTTTCCGTTCGTCGATAGCGCGCGTTTATTTACGTGCGAAAGCGACGCGACGCGACGCGCGTCGATATCTTTCACTTCTTCGTGTTCCGCTGGCCTGATTCCGCTCGTCCGTGAAAATTGCGTTATTTATTATCCGCATCGTCGGTTTCCTGAATCGATTATTTTGGGACATTCGTGCTACGCCAAGTTTTTTAAACGTAAACGAAAGCGGAAAAACTCAGTCGGATTTTATATACCGTATACGTAATTCATTGTCGCTGGGTATTGAGTGCCAAGATCTCGGGATCGCATCGCGAAGAGGGAACGTAAAATGAACGAGAGCGTCAGAAACATAATCGCCCGTGGCGTCATTTCTTCGGCGCGCTTATCAGACCGCGCTTATCGCGACGGAGAGCTCTCTCGCTCGCACACGTGCAGATGCGCGCATCCGCACACGTGTGCCGTCAACACCGACACACATAGACGACTTGCGTTCGAAACCACCCACGTTAACGCTTTGTCTCCGATTACTAAATCGCGTGTTTAGTCTGCACGAGAGAGAAGGAGAGCAAGAGAGGGGGATAAATGCGGGAGGACGGCGAAGATAGATTGCAGTAGGCGAAGAGATGGGCGAGGCAAAAAGAAACTGCGCCACAATAACTAATATCCGATCAGAGCATCGAAATAATCGAGCGGCGAAGCGCGATGAAAGCGCGTCGAGAGATAGCTAGGACAAAACTTGGCGAGGATGTTTCAGATATATAATTAATTTTTATTTTCACTTGACGGGGGTGACCTCGATATGAGCAAAGAGAGATGCGGGTCAATTCGTTGATAATTGTCTCTTGGAGCGTGAATGCCGATTGATTTCTGAACAGAGTCTTTGTAAACGGAAAGTACATCTGTTTTTATCATGTTATTTTGTTTTTAATACACACACAAAATGCTAAAAAAAGCTGAGCTATAATTATCTCGAATCTTACAAGCGTCTTATATACATACATATTAGAGCTTGCCCACGCAAGGGAGAAGCTACGTAACTATACATGCGAACCTTGACTTTCACGCCAATAATTTCATTATTTAATATATGAAAATAGCTGTTATCTACGCGCGCGCTCCTCTTTTATTATATTATAAATAGATAGTTATTATATTTATATTAAAGCCTGTTCCGGCTCGTACTACAACGAGCGCTCCGCTCCGTCTTCTGATTACAGAGTCCTGGAACGTTGCACAAAGATGTCGGCGGTGCTGGTACGAAGGTCAGCGAGAAAACGGTCGGTGGCGTCGGCACGGCGACCCTCACTACGCTCTCTTCCATTAATAACGCGTCCAACACCGGCCGTAACAAAAACAACCCCGTATCTCACGAGGTAAGCTAACAGGCGCGAGCAACGCAAACGCGCGCGGAGGAAAGACGAGCGAGAGATCCCCGCGTATTGATCATAGCCGGGAGATACGTCATCCCGGGGGCCCCGCAGATGACTTCGATAATTAACCGGTCCTGCGTCTGAATTTATTGCCCATTAATCCGCTCGCATTCACCGGGCGTGTATGCTTGCGAGGAGGAGGAGGAAGAAGAGGAGGAATCAGGCCTTTCCGCTCCGCGATATCTACACGCTTTTGTGTGTGCACCGCGCAGGCACACGACATTATTCAGTGCATGACTTATTGGACGCAGTACAAAGTACCGTTTACAATTTAGTTCTACTTCTGCCTTTGTGTCGCTCGCGCTCGGCTCGCATAAAAGGAGAGGCTTTTACCCGCATGATAAGAATCTTCGTTCTGACGAAAGTGGCGCGGGACTGTCAAAATTTTCATCCGCCACGTTTTCTCTCAAAATTTCGATATTTCCTGAGCGGAAGTTCGGCATTTACTCGCGATACAAACAAGAGACGGGAAAAAAACGTGATTAATCACCGGTGAACGCGTTAACTAGCGTCAGCGCGCAGCGGCACTTACGCCTTTCCACTCGCGTCTTTGTTCGCGCGCAACGCGAAAGTACGGAATCCGCTGTGTACACGGAACAAAAAGTTTCTCGCGCTGATGACGCGGATCGGTTCGCACGCGTCGACTGTTATCATCCGGACACACAATGTGCACGCCGGGCCCGTTCACGTAGGATTTTATTGGCCATTGTTAACGAAAAGGAAAATTGCGACATATGTGCGCGCGCGCGTGTGTGTGTTTATCAGATGTCCGCATAAATTTATAGAGTAGAATTCGTTCCTTCGCGGTAATCGGCGTCGCAACTCGCCGCGCGACTTTTATTTAATGGTTTTATCGCGGATTTATTGCGTGGCGAGAAGAAAAAAGAAGAGAAACAGAGAGAGAGAGAGAGAACCGGACTCTCACCGCTACGGCGACGCTACTCGGATGGAACTAATTGAAAATTGTTGCCGCGGGCTACCTGTTAGGTCGCGATAAATCGTGTCTCTGACGTAGGCCTGGTGCACGCTACGATTGCCTCTCTCGTTGCATTGCGGTTTCGGGCAAAGCCGTGTCGCGCGCGAGCCGAGCGTCTCTGACATGCTCCGTGAAACGGTACTCAATTTCTTGCGCTCGATTTCGTCGTCCTTTGGCGCGCGAAATGGCCTGAACATCGTATATCGCGGTCGTCGTTGTTGTTGTAAAGCGGTTTGCCGTTGCGTGTTATCGCATCCACAACAACAGCCGATGCAATTAGAAGCATCTTGTCCGAAACAGAACCGATATTCTTTAACGATCTATCGCGAGCAAAATTAGACCGTGAAATGATACGTCGGCTTTTCCCGCAGTGGCGGGCGGTCCTGATATTTTTTGTCGTTCTGATTTAGTTTGATCTGTAAACTGTGGAAGAGAGTCTGAGGTGACATCGCGCGTTTCTTGCGACCTTGCGAGGACGTCGTCACATCTGCAGAGTTCGCAATCGACGCGCGGTTTTGTGTGAGACACAAGCGCATATTTAATCTCCGCACTTACATTAAGACGCAAAAAGATTTCTCTCTCGTAGCCACTGCGGTCCGCAGCCGTTGTCATTGATTAATTTGTTCAACCGCATTGTCATTAACTCTCACTCTTACATCTCGTCATTGTGACGCGCATATATTCGCCACGTCGTTTGTTTCTTCTTAATGTCCAGCGTTCTTTTTTTTTGTGAATCCATTACGTGAAACCGAGACGATCGAATTTCGTTGCACTCGCGTTGCGCAACTTGCTCGATCGCGATCCCTCATGCGCGGTTTTCAGGAGCGGTTTATTAATACACGACACAAGAGAGTAACTTACACGCGAAAGAAGACACTTTTTATCTGTCGGATCATAACGACGGCATTTAATGCGGCTATAATGTCCCGTGTGTTGTGTGTGTGTGCGTGTGTCGGATAGAGATGGACATACGCGCGTGATCACATTCGCGGCTGACCGTTATTTGCGGCACGTTACACACGCGGTAGGTTACATACATAACCGTCACGGTTTATCGAGCTCTTGGACTAATTCATACGTGAATTTAGAAAGTCCGGTGCGCGCGGATTTGCAGTTAATTGTTGAGCCGTGCTTGTGCAATTGCCACGGGCGCGAAAGCCAAACGCGCTCTTCTCTCCGGTTACCGTCATTTTGCAAAACGAAAGCGTTTATTTCAACCAGCCGAGGACCCCGCGAGATTGACGCGCTCGTTGCAAATTATTAAAGAGCGCACAATGCCTTCGCGCGCCTTTCCTTTTAATACTATGTTAATTGTTCTCAGTGATTTTCTTTGATGTGATTTTTTTATTTTTAATTATGTTAATTATAATTTATAGTTTCTTTTTTTATTGCAAAGATATTATTTTGGTCTTTGTGTCTTAATATTGATGACCTTTTGATGTGAATAATGATATATTGAGCACTCTCGATATCAATAGCGACGGTGTCTCTCTCCGGATACAATAGATATTGATCGTAGGAGTCTTATAAGGATAGACCGATCATAAAAGCTCTGACGAGAACCCGAGGATTGCCTTTGGCGTAAATGGCGCGAATAGACGATGCTTCTTTCCGAAGATGTGATTCACGTCTCTCTTCTAATAGTACGATATCGTGGCGCAACAAAGATAATGCCGCGCTACTTGCAATATTATACCCGGAACATTGCGAGAAAGAATAATCAGTTAACCGAGAAAGTAAGTCGTAGACGATTCGTAATTGTAGATTGAATTTTTAATTTTTCTCTTTTTTTCTAGAAAATTATTTTCTACAACTCACTCGCTGTAAACTTCCTCACTATCTACTTCCTGTTTCATATGATATGATTAGTCTCTTATTAGAGTTTACAAACATCTCTCGTGTACGCTGCGCTGACTTACGTAAAGAAACCGTGATATTCGCGTTCATAATAATTCATACGTAACTCGCCGGATAGATTTACAGATCTCATGAGTGTAGATTTTACGCGAAACGACAGGGCGGTTGCGTTACATACAGAGGAAATCAATGTGTGTGTGTGTGTGTGTAGGTTCGGAACGAAGCGTCGAGTGCACGCAACTGCGTAGTTCACCAAGGAGATGAAATTATATTCATTATAAATTTGTATTAAATAAATGTACAATAATTTTATGCGCGGCACGTTAAAAGCGTGAACATAATTTGATCGCCGGAGAGCGCGGATTATTTATCCGTGTCAGGTTCTGTTTTACCGCTGTTTAAAATCATGGTGAATGAATACGTCCGATGATGCGGAAAAATGCACGCGCGTGTGTATGTTACATGTAATTGCACACGGTCTCCGCTTCTGATGCTTTGGGGCGATTGTTTTCGGATTCCTCGTCGACACGCATCAATGCACGCTCTGACGTGTATATCATCGCTGATTGCTCTAATCAAGAGCGTACGGTGTTCAATTACACTGGTGGCACCGTCGTGCCATACTCGTGATAATATACATGTGAAAATAAATTTTGTTCATATATTCATCGCGTTCAACCTGAATATCAACTACGCGCGTGCGGTTGAATGTTAATGAATTTTTTCCTTCACGGTACACACGCAAAACTTAAATATACACGCGACAATTAATTCACAACGAAGTCCGTTTAATTTCGAAAGCAAATTTATTTATGTATATATAAAATCGACATAATAAAATTTCATATCTCGCATATATTTATTTACGCTATTTATTTTACATTATTCCGCGCCCTTTGTGTGCTCTAATTATTAATAAAATGTTATTTTGCCACTTGGCGGTTTTACTGTTTTCCTTCCGCAGAAAATTGCAAATTTTTTTTCAATTATTCGCGTAATCAACGTCGGGCTTTGTGAGATTTCGAGCTAGTAAGATGCGAAGCTGTTGTAATTAAAGACGCGCGGTTTACTTCTACGCTAATTAAATTCGCGTATTACTTATGCGCCGCGCGCTCTGACGTCGAGCGGAGTCGATTGTTCGCAATTCAACTGCGTTAAATGCGACATCAAGGATTCAGTGCGTAAGTTAATAAAGCCGCCGTCGCTGTTGTTTGTCGTCATGCCTCTGCCGTGCCACGACGGCGACGAACATCATGCGACCATAAGAAGCCCTAGCGAGAACCATAAGCGTGCACAAGTTGCGGCGCGTAACCCGATCGCCTCGCATTGTATCTCGGATTTCGCGATAAATATATGTTACCGGCGGGCTATCCCGCTGATGTTAACGATCCTAGGCAAAAGTAACACAACACTCGGGATATTAGCGCGTTTTTCCCCCTGACTTTTACGGGGGTAAACTTGTCGTTTTTCGAGTCGGCGCCGTCGCTTGTTTCACTCCGAGTTAGGATGAAGCGCGAAGCTTATAAAGGCGAGCAGGAGAGAGAGACACATCAGAGTCAATATTGAGGGAAAAACATCGAGAGATGGGAACGACATGATTATTGGCTCGCTACACCGCAACGAGTACTCTGCTATTTATGATCGCTCGAAGGAGCCAATTTTCGTACTTAAAGTAATTTCGCTAAACAACGGGACGTGTATATTTCTCGGAGTTATTACGGCCGCGTGTGTTTAAGTTGTGATTTTGAATAAGAAGATCGTGTCGTATATATCTTCGTGTTTTCTTAGAGAAACCGCGCGTGTCTCTCTCGTCCTTTTCTCTGTACCGTTCTTGCGTAATAACGCACGTAACGCGCGCGTCCCATTGTTAATACGTTACGTTCTCCGTCTTGTAATTTATCCACGCGCGGCGACACCGTCAAATAAATGTTGAAGTCGCACACAATCGAGCAAAAATTGAGACACAATTCAATAATTATCCCCGTTGCTCGCACTTGCTACGCAAGACGAGAGAGAGAGAGAGAGACAATGCGACGCCTTTATGTTATCTCTCGAACAATAGGCGTCGATGCCGGTGTTTATTATTGCTTACTTGCGATCCTCTTGTTACACGCGCACGTGTATCTAGGAGACATGAGATGTATCTACGCTTTCTACGAAGAGAGCAATTTGCTGTGTTGGAAAACACAATCAATCGACGTGTCTGAGCGAGAAGATAACAAGGAGTATCCAAAGATTGTCGCAGATTGTTTCTTCTCAAACACGCTGCTAAGATGTTTTTATTTTCCCTCACACATAAAACATCTAATATCAAATTTATATAAAATCGTTACATGTTTTTCTTTTTAGTTCTCTGTCCTATCGTCAAACGTGCGATCGTGCAGTCTCGCGTTTCACTTGAGCGCAAAAAATTTTTGCAGAAACTCGAGACTCTCGAGACTTTCTTTGAATAAGAAATAATAAAAAACAACCCTTGCAACACAGTCGCGTTTTCCACGGCGCGTGTCTACAAACGGCTATTCGATCGGCCGTGTTAGTATCGGTCGCTCCGGTCGAATCTCATCACCGGCCACGCGGAAACGCATAGCTCGCACAGGCGTTTCTTATTCGCTCTCCACAAACACGCGCGCATACATAAATGCGTACACACGGACATGCGCGTATACCGTTATCTCCATACGCACTTTGACTCCATGCGCCTGTGCATATGTGGGTCTCGGCTCGGTTACGACTATGCTAATGGAGATATCCGTTTATCCGTTCGATTATGAGTATGTCGTTGTTCCGTTTCGTGAGCGCGCGCAAGCACGGGCAAGCCTCGCGCGAATCTTGGTGTGGGTGATAATGATAATGAGAAACCCGTGTGTCACGCCGACACGCCATTAACACACTGGTTTGTCTCCGACTCAGCAAATTTAACAATATACCGCTTGTGTTGGGTATGTATACACATATACACGTCAACTGCGACCTAAAATCGCAACTATGTTATCTCGCGGCTCTTCCGGAGTAAATTTCAATCCCGGAATCAATTGGCATGTGTGCATGTGCTTTCGAAAGTCTCGCGTCTGTGACGAGATATGTATGTACATATCGCGATAAGACACAAAGAAACGAATTAAGAGAGAACAATCGCGCATATATCCTATCACACAGAGTGAAGACTTGTCGGACAGCTGAATGTTTTTCCGGCAGTGTATACGAGCCAGCGTGCCCATGCTTGCGATTGCCCTCTCTTGTATATTCACCCGTACGTCGTCGTTCCGAGCCCGCAGAATCCAGTCGGCGCATAAACGAAGAGACAGACCGTGGCTAATTCCGATCCCTCTCTCTCTACCCGGGTGATGTGGCGACGTTGAAAATTTTTTAACGATCAACGCGCGGTTCTACGTGCGAACACACGTAGTTACGCTATGCGGCCGTATAATAATCGCGACTTGAAATATAAATATTCATTAGTCCGTTCAATTATAAGACCACCGACGGTATATCGCGCACCAATGCGTCAATGTGTAGGTGCTAAACACGCGTTGCGCGCGCGCGCGTGCGATGATCGCTCGGCGACCGGTAAAGCGGGACGGGGGGCACCCAAGCCGGCCCCGACGACAAAAGGACGATGAACTGCCACCAGTAGCTGTACGTCGTTCCAGGTCGACCGTCGGTCGCGACGAGATAACCGGTTTTGATCGTCGTCGAAATCGTCCGCCTAATCGTCTACCGACAAACAACCTCTAATTACATTCAAAGGGTAACCTACGTGCGCAATCGCATGCTCAAGACACTTAGATAAAAAAAATCGATCTTTTGTCGATCGTTTCAAATCGTAACTTTATTTATCGTTTAAGTGCGATAAGATAACGTTCTCTGTTCTTTATTTCTTTCAACAATGTAAACAATATGATAATTATTTTATAATAGAAAAACAAGCGTGTAATTTTTTGAATTTTATTGGAGAAACTTCACGATTTTGTATATTTTATTAGATATCGTGTACCTACTTTTTTTGCTTGTAAAGAAAGAGCGCGAGTCGCTCTTCTACTTTTTGAAGCGCAAGAAATAATTTACGTACGTGAATACCGTGTCTCCTCGTGGTGAAATATTGCGATTTCTTTTCGTAAGGATCACGGTTGCGTGCACGTGAGCTGGGCGAAACTTTCTATGACCGATCATCATTAACCGACTTACTATTCCATTTTTACCTGACTTTTTTGTTTTCTAAAAATTTGTCGATTGTTTTGCTTATCAGATCATGATCTCTGCGTAAAATTACAACTCGAAAAAAAAAAAAAAAAAAAAAAAAAAAAAAAAAAAAAAAAAAAAAAAAAAAAAAAAAAAAAAGACATCCGAATTATCGTATTTCACAAGACACGACGATTTCTTCTTTGCGTTTATCGAGTCAATAATTATTCCTTATATTGCTTATCGTAATTACCGATTTCATAGCACGCGCGATAGACGCTATCGTGCGCCTATTCTCGATACATCGCAAGTAAGAAACAAACGGCAAGAAACCGGGATTATATGCAGTCGCTCTGGTCGTTATTAATATCGTTCCACACTTAAAGAGAAAACGTTCGGGAGAGGAGAAAAGGTCACGCGTGTCCCGTTAGCGTTGAAGGGATCAGAAAGGGTTAATGGAATCGTTCCGACGATTCTGCGCTGATTCGCGATTGTTGATGATAAATTCCAGGATCGCCGTTAATTCCTCGTTGTAACGCTTCTCTCGCTGTCTCTCGCATAATGGAAACTGCGGTCGTATACGTTTGTCGCGATCGACGTCGTTTCCGGCGGGGAAACGTCGTCGTGCGAGTGTGTGTTATGTGACTTCCGCCGGCTTGAGTGCGTAACAATACGCGTGCTTCGTCGCGTTGTATTATCGTACACGGTCGGTGCATATGCGAAAGCTCCATATTAAACATAGGCGCGAGACAATGAGCCTTGATGATGGCGAGACGCGCGTGCATATCGTCAAGCTGGTAATGTGCTTGGAATCCCGAGGTCTTCGAAGACGCGCGTGCCTTGTCTTTTTAGAATGCTTTAAATGCGCAGCGCTATTTATCAATTCCCACTAATTAGGCTCGCACATGTAAATGAGATATACAAATTTCGCTCGAATGCGTATTCAATTAATGAATGCGTATTCAAATAAAAACAATGCGTGTCTCACATACAAAAAAAAAACGATGATTTATAAAATTGTAAAAAATAAATCGTCTCTCTCTGATGCATTTTTGCCGACTCGGAAACTCGGAATGCAGACTCGGAACACTCTCTCTCGTGTTTGTGTGCGCGCGTGTGCATACAATTTACGATATATAATAGCACAAGTACCCAACGAGTCAATAAAAGTTTGTGATTTTACTTCGTGCGTATCTCTCTTTCTCTGATAAGATTTGCAATAAAAACGCGCAGAGTTTTTTTACTTTGGAGCGACACAAACCGATGCGTGATAAAACCACACGGAGAGTTTTAATATCTTTCATTTACGGTAACGAGAGAAACCTATAACAAATTGCGCGATAAAGACGAATTTAAATACCAGTTAGTTACACTTGAAAGTTTGCCAAGTGCATTACACACAGCCTTATTACGTGACATACATTTCCTTGCGACGCGGAGATCGCGCGCGGTCCATTGATCACGCGGTCGAGAGAATAACGTCGTCTTCGATCGATGGAACTTTAATGGAATAATCGCTCGACGGCTGTTATCTCGCGTTAAATTCATATACCTATACATAAGAGAGAGAGAAGTGTGTGTATATATATATTGCCTTTCTCTCTCTTTAAACACATGTGTTCATTTCTTTCACGTCCGATGCTCATATAATATCCTTCCGCGAGAATGACATATCTGTTCGTAAGATTATACGTTATCGTTTTATCTCGAAGGACGCGACGCACGCTTCTTCCTCGACCGGCTTCTCCTTGAAGCGACGTTTATTATTACGACGCGAGGAACCTGCCGCGCGCATTCGTCTATAAAACGCATTCGGAATGTCAACCCTTTACGAAAACGACCGCGCCGTGTCACAAACCGATCATTGTGGAATCGATCGTTGGAATTCGAAGTCTCGTGAAAATGCCACGCCGCAGAGCTATAAAAGACTCGTCGTGTTTTACGTTTAGTGCAAGACGCGTGCTGCGGACGCTCACGCGTGAGAATTACGCATGACGCGCGAGCATATCCATTACTTTATCCGACGCATACCTGGAACTCGAGACCTTCTCTTGGCGCATCGTGCGCGACGCACTTCTCTTTTGTGTACTTGTCATATCAGACTTTAAAAAAAAATTGAAATTATATTCACTCATCTTTATATATTTCGTAATGTAACCGCTCGTTCCAACGCGCAGTGTTTTTTTTTTATTTTTTTTGTAACTGTGTTTCTTTCGACACGAGTAAATTTTGTTTAGAAAGCAATGACGTGTTTGCCGTGCTTTTAACGAGGAAAACGTAATTGTCGCAGCGCGACCGCAGTCACAAGCATTGCTCCAAGATGCCGTTGCAAAATTCGCAACGTTCGCTAAACCGGGCGATTAGCGTTTTCCGGTTTTCTGAGGTGAGCGCTCCGTTGTGTGTCAAGGCGACCAGCCTTGGCTCCATATCTCTTGCGGAACATACGGACGAGTCATTGTTTGCGTTTCGTTTACGTAAACGTATCATCGCACGATCGTAAATCGATCTTTCACCTCTACACTACGCGATTTAATTAGCGTGATTGATTTCCCTGCAGGGGAATATCGCGCGGAATAACGTTTGGTTGAAGCGAGCTTTGAAAGTAATTATCATAGTTTGCAGAAGAGATTAAAATCTCGAGAAAAGAGAGATTGAGTGTTAGTTTGAAATAATCCGACGCGCGAACTATTCGTCAAGAGAAATTGTCTATTTCTCTTTATCTAAGAATTTTCACATTTGAAACAAAATTATCATGTTTCTCGCGAAAATAGCTTGCGCCGTGAAAACGTAAATAGAATATTTATATCAGAATATGATAAATCGTTTTCTCGCTTGGATATCGCCTCAACGGTTAGTAGGAAATTTCCCGGAGGAAAGAACCTCCGAAACTTCAAAAACAGCGAAGGAGACCATAAATTGCAGATGTTCTCAAGAACGGGGTAGCGTTTGAACGCGAAGGAAACTCATAATACAACTCGTTTCTTTTTATTTTGCGGTCAGAATTTCGGCTCGCGCTTTGTTTGTAAAACTCTTCTTCCGGGTTTATTCCTTCTCGGTTCGATCTTCTCGCAGCTGCACTTCGATCCTCGCGCTCTCACATAAACCATACGCCACGCTGTCATTTATACGGCAAGCCAGAAGGGCACCAAGAGAGCGTGGCCAAACGGAGAAAGCTTATTTCGGACGAAGAGAAGGAGGAGAGGAAAAGACCACGCGTGCAGCCGATAAATCCGCGTGCATGTGCGCTCTTACACGCGTGTTACATGTCACCGAGCGCGAGCGAGCACTCGACACAATTCGGTAACCGCACCACGTGTGCGTCCCGAACACGTGACGCGCTCACGTGTGAAAAAAAAAAAAAAAAAAAAAAAAAAAAACGCTAGTCACGTGAGAGACTCCGCGATAAAAGTGCATATACATCCCGCGATTTATCATCGCGAGCGTTTTATTCATTATATTATATTTGACATGAAAGTCAGAACCTGTGTCACAAGGCACAATATTATTAATTATCGTTGTCTCTTATTACCCTTTGCATCATTAATTAATCCTGACATTCGCCGTCAATAAGTTTTATTTTTGCGATAAATACATCTGCGCGCACGTGTGTTTTTTTAATAACGAGTAGAAAAAAGAACCAAAAAGTTCGTCGGATGAAAAATGCGCGACAATCTCGAAATGCGATTTCGCGAGAGATAAATAACTTTCATGACAAAGCGACAATCGATAAATCCCAACGAAATAATTGCTTTCCTGGTCGTACCGTGAGACGCGTATCGAGAGATGACAAAGACGTGATGGCCTGTGGAAACGGGAATTCAACATTCGGTCGAATATTCCCCGCTCCGAGACGGAAATTGTGTCGTCGCGGCCCACGACGCGAACGACAAAGGACGCAGCACGAACGCGCGCGATTGAATTTCAATACGCAGAAGTTGTTAAGCAATGAAAGGCTTCCACGGGCTCGACGCTCTCGATTGTCTTTCCAGTTTCCATTGTTCGCGGGTTGAAGCGCAACGGGAAAAATCGTCAATAAAGACCTTCTTCTTCTGAGTTCCGCGATTTCTACTGTCGAGAATCCGCTGTTTTTCATCAGCGCGATCGTGGCTTGCATCGGCAATGTAGATAAAAAACTTAATGCATGTAAAGAATTATCAAAAACCGATTAACAGATAAATCTTTAATCTTACACAACGTCATATATTTTTTTTAATTCGTGAAAATGAATTATTCATGCTTTTAATGCACAGATCCGAAGTCAGATCGAAAAATACATCCTATCGGATTTCAGTGTCGGATCGCCAGTGTATTCTTTATAAATAATTTATAGGCGATTAAGGCGCGAGACGGTTGACACACGAGGGAAGAAGACTAAAATCTAGTCGTTGCCATGTGCGAGCGCAAAGGTTTCGTTGCCTTATTAAGGCGTTTTCATTTCTCTCTTTCTCTCTCGCGTTCACTTTGCTGATCGGGACGAAGAAGGACGGGGGGGAGTAACCGGAACTTCGAAACCAGTTTATTATTCGAAACGCGCCGGAGAGCGCGTAAAAAGCGGACGGGACCTCGCGAGGAGTCCGTGATGTTTTCTATCAGGTTTTATTTGAGGTCAGTTTCGTCCTGAGATGCGTTCGCGAGAGAAAGATGCTACGCGCATCAATTGGAAATCGACCTGCGCGCGACCGGATCTCGCGCCGCGATTGTTGTTGTTTTCCCGAAGAAATTACCGGTCTTGGACGCGCATAAACGCCGATCTCTCGCTCGTTCTTCGGAATTGCTTTAAATGAGATAAAGCGCAGCGGTCGTACAGAATCGCGCGCGATGTATTTTCCGCATCTCGGAATACGAAGACCCCGCGGTCTCTCTTTTTCTCCTCCTTCGCGAATCTTTTGTTCCGATTCTCTCTCCGATATGGCCCGATGCGCGCATCTACGTCACAGATTCCTCTGAATAAATCTCGTTATTATTCAGTCAGTTCTGTGAAATTCGGTCGAGAGAGTTTGCACAATGCGCCGCTCATTGGAGCACGATCGATGTATGGCAGGCGGATACGTGTGTGTGTGTGTGTGAAATATAGATATATTTCATGAAATATATATGTATTTCATGAAATTCGCGCAAATGAACGCAGAATATGTAAACTAATACGTCTGTACAGTCGTCTCGGTGAAACTAGCTTTGATAATCCACCGTGTTTGGAAAGGATAATTGTCGTTTGGAGAGACGAGACAACGACGACGCCACTCGCCTCCGCCGTCGCTTTTTGGTTTATAGTTCTCGGTTTAATATGCAACACGCGCGTGACGCACCGCGTATTGTTTGGACGTTTTGATGCTCATTCATGTATTTCGCATTTTGTATGCAGTTCGTTTATGTCTTTTTTTTTTGTTGTTCTTATACCGTGACTACAATTCGTAAAATCCTTTTTACGCGTAATTTGTTGCGATTATCGTTACTTTTAATTGTTTCGAACGATTGCATCTCCCGATGCAATCGTGACGATAAACAAATGCGATAACGTCGAGTCTTTTATCGATTATTAAACTCGTCTTTGCTGGATTTGTCAGATATTTCCATACACGTGTATTACAGCGACCGAATGTGTGATACCGATAAAGTGCGAGTTTTACTTGAAATTGGATATGTAATATATTTATCACCTTTATTAAATTAAAAAAAATACCGGAACAGATAAAATAATTTTCTTAGAAATTTTTCATCGATCGCACACAACACTCGTGCAATAACAAAGCGACGTTATGCAACAATGATAGTGCACTTATTATATGTACAACTCTGTGCTCGAAAATTTTATTTTACACGTAAAAAGGAGACCGACGCATCTCAAAATTAACAGATGTAAGACAATTATAACAGAAATATCGATTTGCGAGATATTTATATAAATTGACGCCTACGTGACCTTTTAAAATTTAGCGAAGTATAGCATCAGACGGCGCTCAAAAGTGTTTACGGTGTTTACAAGAAAAAGGCAATTCTCTTTAATCAGTCGTTTGCAATTAAAAAAAAAATCTAATAAACGTGATGATCGCTATTGAATTTGAAGGTAGTGCAAATAAACTAAGTGTAGGGATAATTGGAGCAACTTTTTCATAATTCAGTAGAATACGAGACAGAATTGATCCAGCCACAATCCTCTTCGAGAGTTAGTACAAAAATTATAATATTTCAATAGAAAAACTTGAAGCCAAAAATACGATATCAACAAGCGAAATTCTTGCTGTCATTTGCAAAGAATTAGATCCATTAGTTCAAAGTTTTGCTACTAATTATCGCATTTTCTACGCAAAGTACAAGAGTTTGAAGAGCCGCGGGAGCGCAATTACAAACTCCGACAGGATCTCTCTCTCTCATTTCACGAGTCACCAATTACCTACTAGTTGTAGCTCCGCGTTAATGCTACAATCCATCGCGGTTCAAACCGTCAAGTGGCTGCGTAATCTCACGTAATCCCGTAGAAATACCCCAATTGCATCCCACAAGCGCGTTTATCGCGTCGGCTCCGTTACGTAATTATGAAATTTATCTAGAGTAAATCGCATGTACACGCGCGTGAATGCACACACATACACGTATGTGCGCAGCCGGTCGGTTGTGAAAATACCGGTTGGTCGTTCCCGCTTCTTTTGCTCTTCGGAAAGGAAGCGATCGGCTATGCGTAACTCTTACGCAACATTCCCGGCCAGGATGTGCAAAACGCGTTATGCGTAGGTGCGTCCCATAACTTTCGATCGAGACGCGATCAAAGCGAGTTCGTTCGACGAGTCGAGTGTGACGGGGTCGGCTTAGCAAGTGTGTCAATGATAGAGTCGTAGGATTATTATTCGGTATTGTCATTCTCGGACGGCGAGAAAAGAGACGCTCTTATAAGACTTGGAACAAGAGAAATTGCTTAGACTTGGGAGAAAGAGGTAGGAAAAAGCGCGAATACATACTCGCGATATGTACTTTCGAACGAGCTTTGAAATCGTTTGCTTTCTCTAATTCGACAGACAATTGTTTTGCAATTTCGCGCTTTCGCATTCCTGAGAGCAACACACGCCCGACATTCTGCTCTCGATACTGCCGATTTACAGCCGTTGTTCGACCGTATTTTAAATGGTAAGTTAAACAGATCGAACGCGGAGAAAAGAGGGAAGGGAGATAAGTATGCGGATATACGCGCGCGGTAAGAAACTATCGTACCAGGCTGATAATTCCGCAAGTTCAGATATCTGACCTATCTAACGAGGGATACCGAGATTACACCGTGGCACGGTGGTGCGATTCTCTTTGCTCGTGTTTTCTCGTGGTTGCAGAACCGGCAGCCTGTAACAGGCGATGGTTAATAAATCCTCGGCGTAATCGGTAATTACGAGCGGGAGGCCGATGCATTATGGACGTATTAGAAATAACGCATGACGGATTTTGTTAATTAAAATGCTAACGGTAAAGCCGAGGAAAGCGCTCGAGCACGTTCGCGACTTTAGTTTGATCATAAACGCGAGAGAGAGAGAGCTTGTTAACTCTCGTCAAAGAATAATCTCCCTGTGCTCGTTGCCCCGGATTATTTGCACATAAAAGGAAAGCCAATTATTTCAATTTTTAGCTTTATTATTTTTTAGCGAGAAAATAACGTTATTGTATGTAAATGTCCGTTCGAATATAAATATTTGCGCCGATGCGTTATATAATAAGCGAAGAAACATTTGCTTCTTGGGATATTTTTGAATGTATTTACGCGAAACGCATATGTTAGAGATACCTATATCGAACGCTCAATTTGCTTCGGCGGTTTAACGAGCTGGTCGAGCGGGTTTGTCGCGAACGATCTAAATATCAGGGCGTTCGACTAATGCCAACTCTCACACGCCTTGATTTTATAATCGTCCGCCGCCACTGCGGACGTAACGTAAGAATTTTTGCGAATGATAAATCACGGAACCGGGCCGCGCGGATTGATGTTGTGCCAAAAAATGTATAAGCTCTTCGAGTCGCACCTGTTCAAATACTTGCCCATAGCGGATGAGGACGTTGTTGCGCGTGCAATATTTTGATCCTATTAATAATCGCGCGGAATTAAGTCATCGTTAACGCACACACATGATTAGCCGATGATTTATAATTGACTTGCGCGCGTTCACTGGCAGTAGAATTTCGCTTTCCCGCTTTTACAAGATCGCGCACATTTCTGCAACGTAAACACTTTCTAATTTACGAGATCGAAAAATCGGCTCCCAACACGGCAAAGTATGTCCGTGTGCATAACGGAACATTGTGCAATTTTTATCGTCTATGGTAGCATTCAGCCGCGTAGAAATTTAATTAGCTCGCACCTAAACTTTATTATTGCCCGAAATTTTGCGTCAAAGTACTTTTTCTCTTTGTGCGTATAAACGCATTTGCATTCATTTGCGACAAAAAAATGCATTTGCATGTCAAGGATGCGCGATATACGCAATATTCTGTATAATTTCTAAGAGAAAGAGCGAAACTACGTGTTCACCTTCAAAAAACGCAAATATATTTTTCCACATTTTACACGTTTTACTTCAGAAAGTTTGTAACGTAAAGTATGTGTCGTGGAAAAAAAAACTAGAACTCGCGCAACATTTCCGGCCGTGGAACGGAGCAGGGAGTTCTTTGTATCGAATTGTCTTGACTTTTGCGTAATTGAAATTAAATTGATACACAAACTTGTCGCTTGAAGGTGATTACGAATTGCTGGTATCAACCGTGTCGAGCCTCGCCTCGCACCCGAAGTCGCTTTCCGTGTCGCTCGGAAGTTTTAATGAGCTGCATTCAAGTTCAATTCCGCTAACAACGCGCGCGCGAGCTCTTTCGCCGCGACAATAGAAAGAATTGCTTTATTGCAGTACTTCAGCAAAATAACATTTTGATGTAAAACGGCAAATAAACGGAACGGCGATTTTATACGTTCAAATGACTTCGAAAAGCGTTGCTTTTTTTTTTATTTATTTGTGTACAAGTGTTTGTACGAGTGTTTGCTCCTGTGTTTGCCGAGTGCGGTAGCGCCAGAGTATACGTTTGCAGAGAGTCGACGATGTTACAAAAGACACCATTCGTGTGTGGGCGGATGAGATACGTTGATACACATATCTAGCGGTTTCCGCGCGAGATTCTTCTGTTTATCCACTATTTACACGAAAGATGTGTGTCTTTGGGATTCCGTTAAAATCATCATTTTGACATTACTTGACAAAGAGAAAACCGTTTAATAACTAGCATTATTACTGAAGTTTCCACGAAACTTATCAATTTTGAACTTCTCTCTCAAGAAAAAAAATCTGAAAAATCTGAGAAAGTACAATGCAACGTGGTATGATGCATCGGCGCGCGCTATTAGCGTTTCGACGCGCGTGTGCATGTATGCCGCTGTTTGCATCCGCGTCCTTTTAAGTCGCTTTCAAGGCGGCTCTTACGCTGCCTAGCAGCGCTCCAATTGCTCCGGGGATCGGCGCAACGCAGGTTAATGAGCTCTCTTTCTCTCTCTCTCTCTCTCTCTCTCTTTTTCTCTCTCTCTCTCTCTCTCTCTCTCTCCTTCCGTTGTATACAAGTCAAGTGACGTTTTCCACCGCCGTGCTTCCAAGATACCGATACGCCCACGTGTATGTGCGTGTGTATGCGCGCTTTGCACTCACGTTGGTCCCATACTCGAATACTCGGACGCGTAGATATATATACTCGGCGTTTGTTACACGTAATCGTTACTGCGGCAGCAGCCGCAGCTGTGCGAGTCCCGCGTTGGCGCACGCGGGCATTAGAAAGGCGGCCGCGACTGGGAGATGTCACAAGGTAAACCGCATACATAACTGGGATGCAGGGGATTATTGTGCATGCCTATCTCCGCGATCGTTAGGCGGATACACACACGGTCTGTCGGCCACCGACTGAAACCGAACGTGAACACACGTTCGCGTCCTTGGGAGAATTTCTCTCCCCTTTACCGCCTTCGGCTATCGTGAAAATCGCGAGATACGACGACGATCTATTTTCGAATCGCGCGCATCGTATGGAACAATGTTACGTTGTTACACAAGGTTACCTTCCTTCTTTCCTTCCCTTCTTCTCTGGTCTTTTGCTTGTCTCTCTCTCTCTCTTTCTGGCGGATTTTCGAGGGTCAGGCGGTTTTGGCTCGTGGTGGATTCATTACGTGAATCTTGGCGGCGCGAAGTCGTGCGTGTTATTTATGCGTACGCTAAGCGCGCCCGCGCGACACCGCGTCGGGGGCTTGGCAACCGAAGAGCCTTCTTCTGTTATTGTCGACGAGAAAAGAGGACGAGGAGGAGGAGATGGCGGTGGTTCTGATCGATCAGGCGCAGCTTGAGAGAGGAAAAGAAGAAGAAGAACGAGAGATAAACTGCGAGCGAGAGCGCGGGGCGAGTTAAATGCGAGATTACAATTTATACGAGCGACCGCATGGTTATTCACTCGCGACTTTTTATTTATGCCGCTCCCTCTCACTCCGCGCGCGAAACGCATGAGTCTGTGCAACGGACGGCCGATAATAATTTTTCATTAGTTCAGGCTGGAAAGAGAGAGAGAAAGAGCGCATGTGCGCATTGGTCCATTTTTAGATCTGAATTTTAATGGAAGGATTTGCGCGTAATTCGCTTAATTAACGGAGCGGAAATAACGTGATGTCGCGCGACGGAAAATACAAAGCTACATACGCCTAACGTCGTGAAATCCAGCTTATCGATGTTTTCGCGAGATATATCTTACGATTGCGATTTGCTTTTTTAGAATTCGGCGCAACGCGGATAATTTTTCCTCGAGATATCCGATAATGCGATAGCGTTAGACGCGAAGTGATGTGTAGCGCTTAGAAGGCAACAAGGACGCGTGGTGTGGAGCATTTGTGAACCGTCTGACTACCCTTTGATAGAAATTTATGCCAACATTTGTCTGGCCTTAATTGCCGCCGGGGCTTGATCAATTGGCGCCGAATCGTGACGCTCTTTGTTGTCGCGATCGCTATATAGCTTCACGCCTCCGTAGGAAGGAACGTATAGATCAGGCGCTTTTGCGAGATCTATTTAGGAGGTCCATTTGAGGTGATCAAGATTAATCAAGATAATAGCAATCGTTATGTCAAATGTTCGCAGTGCGTTCAAGAAACATATTTCATATGCCCGTAATATATACTTCGCGCTTTAACATATTTCACAAAGGATCGCGTACAAGCATTCGCGTCGAAGGTAAACGTCAGCCGCTTTACAATATGCGGAGTTATTGAGTATATTCATGCAGAGTGCGTTCGTTATTTCGATACTTTCTCATAACGCCAACGTGGCATAAACGCTGTTAACATCTGGGGCGAGGTGAGCGTGGTGTACCGTCTCGCAAGGTGTATCCCCTGCTTTCAAGGTAGTCAAAAGTCGCGGCGGCAATTTGTTTTTTATATTTGCAAATAAATAAATTTGCGTCGCATTGATTGCAAATGGATAAGAAGATTAACAAACAATGAAAAAAAAAATTCCTAAAGAAGATGAGAGATCGTACGATTTCTCTACGGAATAATAAAAATCGAGGTGCTTGACCTGTTCGCTGTCGCCACGCTATCGCAAGAGTCACGATAAAGTTTATCGCTTAAACCGTTAAAAACACATGTACGAACGTACGACTTATTTTAGAATTGTATTTTTTCACGTATTTACTAGCGCCGGATATTCCTGCCATCGTGTAATGTCCGAAAAATCGATATCGCCTAGCGCGCTTGTGGTTTATAAATATTAACATCGGCGGAAAGACGCGCGAGGAAATCTAATGAACACGCAGCTGGAAATATACCGGGGAGAGAAACAACAGCAGTGCGCGACAAGGCTGATTGTCATTCGCGGTGCATTTACGACCGGTGACTGCCCTTGGCTGTTGGCACGGAAAGGCTTCGCACCGACGACGAAGAGTTTTAATAGGTTCTCTTTCGCGGCAGCAAAGAAAATAATTGTCCGGGTCGCGTCTTTGGTGTCATTAAACTTGTTGAATCGGAGAGGTCAGTCCGCGCAGTCATACACACACACGCACCCATGGCGCGTCTGTCGTGCCCGTTCTACTTTCTTCAAGAGATTATGCCGCCGCACCACTTTCACGGTGAGAAAAAAAGCTTTCGATCGCCGTGTGTTGTCGCCAAAAAAAAGCGATTCGGGCAATTTTCAACGCGAAAAAACCAAACGCGCGAAGATAATTGCGGTGTTATTTTCTTTTCGCGATCGATCAGTTTGCGGTAGAACCGAGACGCGGATAATTGAAGAAATTACACGCGCGCTCGATGTTTTGAACACAATATACGCCGTATGTGTGTCTTTTTATTGAATATTTGTGTCAAACAATTTTATGATGAATTATAGCACGCGACTTGAATTCATTAAATTTAATTAAATATCCTTCCTCCTTACATTCTCTTTCTCTCTCTCTCTCTCTCTCTCTCTCTCTTTCTCTCTTTCTCTCTGAAATGCCTGCTCGTCGTCAAGTTTCTCATCTCGCGTATAGACTTGATGAATTTCATATTTTGACCTTAGAGAACGGGAAGTCGCGACATTAACGGCTCCAGCTGCTCTTGTCATTAGCGTTGACATTTCGCGCTGGAATTATAACGTTAGATCATCCCGTTCTTTGGCTCCTATCTCTCTTTCTCGTGAGAAACTTACTAATATACAGAACACATAAATTGTCGCGAAAAACTCGTGTTATTGCGCGCGCAATTAAATAAACGACTCCGCAAATCACGAACGTGTAAGAAAGTTTATATAAACTCTCAAAGTGTTTTAACATTGTTAAAAGTGATTTTTTTTTATTATCTGTTCCAGAAGTTGCCGTCTTTCTACAATGCCAAACCGACGCGAGTGGATAAATCCGATAATAACAATGGCAACAACTCCAATAACACAAGCAACAACATCCACAATATGCCTCTGCACGAACCCATCAGCTCTCCCGAGGTGTACGGTACGTGAGACAGAAAATACACTAGGATTACGTGAAAATCGCGAGACGCGTTTACATGGCGTAAGTAAGATAGTTCGTGCGCTACACACACATGACGTTATCATTTAATGCGTCGTCGACACAACATACATATTTAAGATACGTTGCAAGTACGCATTTGAGGATGCTATTATGGTAACGCGGATTGCACGCAATATAGGATTACCGCACATATGAAGAATATTATTCATATTCCTCTCGAAGAGAGAGAGAAACGGTTCTCAATTTCACGCGTGCATCCGTGAACGAATAAATATACCTTTCTGCGCAATTTGACAAAACTGTATTCTCTAGCAAAATACATGTTTATATAAAACAACGATTAAAATTTTTAAGTAAAACAGATTAAAAATTTTGTAATATTTTTCAATAAAAAATATATATAAGAATTTAATAAACAAGATGTAAAAAATTGTTTGATTAATTGAAAAGAAAAACATAGAGAAATGAATAACTTTTATCGCGGCCGCTGTAAAAAAAAATTGTTTAGCGAAATGTATGAGAACCCCGTTGTAAAAGAAACTTATGTAACACTGTGTCGCGATTTTCTCGAGCACTCATTTCACACGTGTGTTTTGTCTCACGAAAAAAATAGCCGGGAGATTGCCAATGACGCCCCAAGAAGCGATAAAGTATTACGGATCCAGACTGACGGAATTCGAGCGCGCCGAAATCGAGAAATACTCGGAGATCTGGTATCTAGGCCTGTCGGCACACAAAATCCACGGCGAAGAGGTCAGTTCGCAGAACGGCGGCTACGACGACGAGAACGGCAGTTACAACAAAGTCCTGCACGATCATATCTCCTACAGGTGAACGCCATATTTTTTTTTAACTAAAAGTTTTCTCAGCGCGCGGCTCTCTTTGTTACTCCGTTATCGCGAGCTATTTGTTTCGCGAGTATACGAATCTCGTTTGTCGGCTCGTCGAAGGAATCTTCTCGCAATTGCATTCCGCTCGTATACCCTACACGTCGTTATTCTCACACGAGGAAATTGCGGTCGAAAGCCGCGCGAACGGGTAGCGCGTTGTATCTAAATATACACGGGCGAATTGCATGAAACGGGAAATAAAAGGTGCGCGACGACGAATTTTCTCGCGCGTACAATAAGCCCGTGTGTTTCAAACAAAGTTTCATTTTTTTTTTTTTTTTGTTTTTTTTTAATCGTAAGCTGCTTTTTCAGACCAGGTGCTACATTGTTGATAACATATACGTGCTGACAATGTGACACGTGATATTTCTCACTTTTTTTGTTGACGTGGCGACAACGAAACGAATTGCTTCTATTGCCAACTATGTTGCGCGCTGGTTATCTTTTATCTGTCTTATTCCTGCATTCTATTTTCTTGCACATATAAATTCAAAACATTCATGTGTGTCTCAGATACGAGATACTGGAGGTGATCGGCAAGGGTAGTTTCGGTCAGGTAATTCGAGCGTTGGACCACAAGACGGGACAACACATCGCTATCAAGATCGTCAGGTATGTGGAAACAGTACAGTCATTGTCGTTATGACTCAACTCCCCGAGTTATGATCTGAGAAAAAATGCGAAGGGAGGCCTAATGAGGCATCGGTGCAACCGGAATTTCTTCGCCGCGGCTTCCCGAGCCACGTCGTTCGTTTTTTTTTCTTTATTTAAACAACGTCGGCTTTCACTGTCCTTGCAGGAACAAAAAGAGATTCCATCATCAGGCTCTCATCGAGGTAAGAATCTTGGAACAGCTCAGGAAAAAGGATCTGGAAGTGAGCTCGCAGCACAATGTGATACACATGTTAGAATATTTTTACTTCAGAAATCACCTGTGCATCAGCTTCGAATTAATGAGGTGAGCGATCGCGCGGGATAAATTGAGTCGCGAAACGCGCCTTATTTTTTCTATCTCAGTCGGAAAACGAACATAAAACCTGAACTCGCATTATCTTGTTGCAGTTTGAATCTATACGAGCTAATCAAAAAGAACAATTATCAAGGATTCAGTTTGAGCCTGATCCGTCGCTTTGCTAACTCGCTAGTTAGTTGCCTACGACTGCTTTACCGGGAGAACATCATTCACTGCGACTTGAAACCGGTACGTATATCAACGACAAAAAAAAAAAAAAAACGAAAACGCGCGTGTGTGGACTCATGTTTTATTCGCGTTAATCTTTTAAGCCCGAGGCTTTCTCATCCCTATTCTGTCGTTATTCGTGCAGGAAAACGTGCTGCTGAAACAACGGGGCAGCAGCTCGATCAAAGTCATCGATTTCGGCTCGTCGTGTTACAGCCACCAGCGCGTGTACACATACATACAGTCAAGGTTTTACAGGAGTCCGGAAGTAATTCTCGGTCTGCCGTACGGCACGCCGATCGATATGTGGAGTCTGGGCTGCATCTTGGCCGAGCTCTACACCGGATACCCACTGTTTCCGGGCGAGGACGAGATAGAACAGCTTGCCTGCATCATGGAAGTCCTGGGTCTGCCGCCCGAACACATTATCAATCATGCGTCTCGTCGCAGGCTCTTCTTCGGTAAGTTCATGCACACTCTCGCGATAGCGCACACAAAGTTCGGGGGGGAAGAGGAGAGATTCGAACGCCCGTGTAACTGCGGAGGATGGATGTGTGCTCACGCAGCGTGGCACTCAAAGAAATGGGTTTAAAAATTATTTCAGATCAGAAAGGAAGTCCGCGATGCGTGACAAATAGCAAGGGTAAGAAGAGGTGGGCAGGTAGCAAGAACCTTTCAATGGCTCTTCGGTGCAACGACGCACTTTTCGTCGACTTCGTTAGCAGATGCCTCGAGTAAGTTTCCCTTTCTACGTACTACGTGCATTTTCGCGGTGTATTATTCTGAAAATTTCATTATCTTGAATTTCATTCTTCGATAAAATCGAAATCTTGCAAAGAAATTATGTAAACAACCTTGTTGACGTGTTTAAATCAGGTGGGATCCAAAGAAGCGTATGACCCCCGACGAGGCAGTGCGTCACGAATGGTTGTGTTCGTCGTCCTCGCACGCAAGCTCTTCCTCGTCAGCGATAGCTTCGTCATCGACGGTGAATGCGAGCGCAAGCACAACGACGACAAGCGTCGAGACGTCGCGGGAATCCGCGCACGCTCCGCAAACGGTGAGCGTGACTGTGAGCAACGGACCGCGGCAACGCGCGACAACGATGGAAGAACCGCCGTACACGATGTATCGGATGTTCAAGGGCAACCGCAGGGTCGTGCAAAAGGTCTCGACGGGCGCCGACAGTACGGATAACGGCGGTGGTTTGATGGTGAAGAGCAAACTGAACGGTAGCGCGAGCAGTCACGCCTTGGCGAGCAGTACACAAACGACGTCGGCGGCGACGTCGAGACACGCGTCAACCGGCGACATTGTCGCAAGCCTAGATCCGAATCTCGACGATTCGGGCACTTTTTTACCGCCGATATTGTGAAGTCGAGTTTGCGCCAGCCACTTCTAAACGCACTTGCTCCTCGCGCGCCGTCACCATCCGATCCGCGTTCTCACGCCGTGCAAAATGCGGTTGCGGACACGGTATCGTTTTGACGCGCATCAAGAAGCGGGGAGTGTACCGAATAGATAAGGCGTATAGAACTGACTGGCCGGTTCGACATTTATACCGTATGCTCTGATGCCAAATGGCTATAGAGACACAATAGAGTCGCTAGTCTCGACATGCATCGAGCTATGAGGCCAAACTGACGATCTGACGACGGGAGAGAACAGCGCGCGGAGAACGTATGCCAAAATCACGTGCAATGTAATAATTCGCGCACGCTCTCGGGAATTTTGGCGACCCGATGGCGATCACTCGGGTAATCGTAATAAAACCCACGCGCGTACGCGCATCGTAGTTGAACTCGTGAATAACGTAAACTTGCTGCCCACACAAAAATCAAGAGTGTGCGTGTTACATTATTCACGTGTCGTCGTATCTATATCTGGTTCAGATGTTTATTTCGCGCATATTTCAAGGTGCACGAAACCAATGATTGATAAAACCTCGATCGTGGATGTAAAATTTTCTAATTTAACGTTTTTTTTTTTTTTTTTTGTAACGCATAAGTATATTACTGTTGACGACTATGTCAACAGTGTTATGTATACTGTTAACCGTCAGCGATAAAAAAAAAACAAAAAAAAGAATCTTATTCAACTGAACGTAATCGGAAAGTATATTGTTAGAACCGCATAATAGCGTATTTATATCTTAGACGACTACGCATGTGTGTAAGCGATGCAATATACGTGTTGTCGCAAACAAGACGAAAGTCGATACATTACGATTAAAGCAACGAGTTTACCCGACATTGGGATTACCATCGAATTACGGTCGCGCCGAGAAGACCTGAGTTGTTCGAGGCCTGGTGTCGTCAACACGGGGTCGCGATTAATAACGAAGCGTCAAGGCGAGAAGAGTAAATTAAAACATGTGAAGCGTGCCCCAGTTTAACGAGGCCTGAGTAGTCTTATTGTGATATTAAACTACCACTGTCTTATACTTAGATCTCTCTGATATTAAGAAGTAACGATCGCTAATAATAATAATTTCAATTTACTATTAATCATTATTTTCTTATTATCTCTGTAATAATCGCTATATATTCGCATCCACTACCGCAAGAATATAGCGGAAATACGAGTAACAAGGATATCATCGATAACGACAGAATTAATATTACTTGGTATACGTAGGCATGTGTTTTTTTTTTTTTTTTTTTTTTTTTTTATTACACGTCTTCGAAAATCCGAGAGCAGCGTGCTTTCTCCCTTTTGTTATATTATAAAAAACGCGTAAAAAAAAGCCCATGATGTATAAATTTTGATGGATAATTTTTTCTTGTATGCCGATTCATTGCTCGTTTGATTAATCATCTGTCTGCGTTGTGATTAATCGTTTGTGCGACGGTAACATCTACTTTTACATTACGTCAGGATTAATTGTTGATTAAATTTCCCCCTTCCCCGCGAGAAAATTCTGTGTTGGTTCGCTTTTGCTGTAAATTATTATTATTAGGAGTACTACATTTTTACGTAATGTAGTACTCCTGATAGTACTCTTCTCTGTTAATGGATTTGTTATTGACGCGCTCTTTCGAAAATATCACGAACATTTCGCGATATGCAGAGGATTTGACGAGAAATTATTGTATAGTATTATATATATATATATATATATATATACACATATATATATATATATATAAATTTAACATTAGGCTACTTTTTAGACATGGTAATTGTTCGATGTGCCCGTACCCGTTCTAAAGTAACGCGAAATAAGCGCAAGACACTCGAGTTTGTAATAATTATATCATTACGGCGTTTAGAAAAAAAACGTGAGATGCGTCACTCCATCGTTTGCCATTCTTCCACTTCACAAATTTTCTTTATATCTTTCGTTTTTTTTGCGCGCTTCTCGATTAATCCTTAGGAATTTTTTGTCACACGCGTTATACGATGACATTGAATGTCCTATTTAAATTTTTGTCGACATTTTATTGCCACACAGCCGAAAACGATTGGAGCAGAGATACGTGAATATCGCGATTTTAACTATCGCAAATTCTACGATTACGTATAAAGACAGAAACTGAAATAAGTAAAGCGAAATTGTTCCTAATATAATTGATTTTGCAAATCCGCGTCTCGCTTTGTCTTTTATTTCACTTTGTTTTTTTTTAGCGAATTCGTTCAGTCCCTTTGAAAGCGATATTGTTCGATTCGCTGTTATCGAACATCTCACGATAATAATCGAAACGAATAATAAAACTGGACTTGCTCTGTGCGTACGAAAAGTCCACTCAGCCCAAAAAGCTTTAGGACAATTAAAATATGATATCGTACCGATATTTGTATTGTGTGCGATACGTTATCGGTGAATGGCCAATAAAAAAAATAAAAAAAAAACGAGAGAGAACGAAGATATATATCGTACTAAAGAAAAATTTAAAAATTTATATATAAAATCTCTTAAGAATTATATAAACAAACAACAATTCGTATGGCAAATTTGCCCGAACGAACGACTGACGAAGTAGCGCGTATTATTATATACACATTATTACACGATTCTCGCGACTTGTGCAAGTTGTTTCGTTGTAGTCGCTCTCGAGTAATCGCGTCGACGTAGCGACGACCAATCTCGAAATCTTGGGTAAGCACTTCGTTCGATTACTTCAGACAAAAAAATAAAAACAAAAAAATATTTGACGAGCGTAGTGTCTACGAGGCGACAGTTTCTAGAAAACGAGATATATCAAATTGTGTATAAAGTATAAAAGGCGTGCATGTGTGAGAGATAGTGTGTAATCGCGTGCGTTGCTTGTTGTTATGTCTGTGATGAGAGACTTGTGTCTCTCGAGGAAATAACAGAGAAGCGAATGTTTACGAGAGTGTGATAATATAATATTACTTTATGCATATATCTATTATATATATATATATATAAAATATACCATTATTAAATATATACGTGAAATAAAATCACGCAAGAAAGCAAAACGAGTTGAGTCTAGAATATACGTAGGATAAATTTTAGACGAAAAAGGAAGGAGTTTCGAGAGACACGCGCGAGACTCCGCTCTTGTCCGCGCGAAGTCTTCAGAGAAATGCCGTTCGATTGTGTACAGTCTTAAAAAAGTTTTAGTTGTGTTCACTATTATATATATACAGCGGGATCAAACTGTAGTATGTGTATAGATAAGGTGTTGTGTATAATCTGCGTATAATGTGCATCACCACAGACACATACATACAAACCCATACGTACATTCGGCGCGCATATGTCGCGCGCGCGTACGCCTAAAAAGAAACATAAGAAGAGAGAAGCATGTTCGTATAATACAAAAAGAAAAGAAAAAAAAACTATAAAAAAAAAACAATATCCTAATGACCGGTTTTGCTAAGTTGGTTAATCTTGTTGGTGGAATCTTCGTCTCTTGGAAGAGACGGAGTCATTCAAGCTGCAGTTAATCGATGATGAACGAAAACCGGTGTTGAAGGAATAGTAAAAAAAAAGAAAAAAAAGACAGATTGTGTACTAATGCCATCCGAGAAGATGAATCAGATGAGTGATCCACGAAAATTCACGTCCTTCGACTGAAAGTTATTCGAACTTTGCACCTGGTCAATTCATCATAATCTATTCGCGAACGAATAGACTCGTTGATACGAATAGACGCGCGCCGTAATTCGTGAGATGATTTCTCATTGCGTGGCGCGTATATAAGATGAAAAAGACAGTCGCTTTTTCTAGTCCAGGATATAACGAACGTGCTCCGAACACATACACGCATCTCACTTGAACGCGACGAAGAGAGAGAGAAAGGAGTTAGGAAAAAAGGGTTTCCTTCGACTTCGATTAAGGGATACTCCGCGCGGTGTAATATCCGTTTATATATATATAGGTCAGTGTGTAACTAATTAAATAAGTTTTAACGACACGATTAGAACGCTATCGAAATAAATTAGTGTAAACGTGCGTGCGTGGCCCTTTTCCCCTTCCCGTGTCGGATAATCGCGTTCAACAAGAAAACATCTCGAACGATGTTTTATCGCAGAGAATTGTCGCTACGATGGTCAGGTAGCCCTCGTAGATTATCCCAGTAGGACAATCATATAGAGTTACGCGTTTGAGTTACGACGCGCTAGTAAGTTTTCATTAGATGATAGAAAACACAAGATGATCGTACACACAAGGAGAGAAAAAAAGGTATTTCTCGTTTGCGATTGTTGATACATGAAACGATCCTTAAGTACGAACGAGGATTCAGATTTGAAGAAGCGTTTAAAGTATTTAAACATCGACAACACACCAGATGCACGTTGAGCGACTTAAAATCTCCGCTAGCCCGTAGGCTAAAACGGGGGAGATTTCGCCACGCGAATCCGCGCGAAAATAATATTTAAAAGCGCAGGGAGGGGAAAAAATGAGAGAAACGATTCCGACAAAAGGAAGCCAGGGTTAAAAAAGAAAAATAAACAAAAGAGTAATTTGTAATTTGGCGTTCAACTGCGAATATCTTGTTGTTAATAAACGTGCAAGTGGAAGTACGTCAATTTCTGCCGAGACTTAATTAGCAAATCGAAAGAGAATTGCTAAATAATAAAATGATTATTAATAATGACATTAGTATATATATATGTAATGATACGATAAGATACTGAAGCATCATCATCTTTTGTATCATTTGTTCGTTTGTTTTTATCTTACTGCGTTTGTCTTTCATTATTAATGCAATACCAAGATGACTCGGTTTCGACTCGGTATCTTGTGTGTAAATATATATACTAATAAAAAAAATTACAAATATGAAGAGCACACTTTGCAATTCCCTTTACTTTGTTTCACACTCATGGCTTTCCTCAATTCCTATTCTTCTTGCTCTTAATTTCCGAATTGCACGATATTGAATATACGTGCGATGCGTCAACGCCTTCAAGAAAGGTCCTTCCCCTCCGGAAAGGCATTAAAGCATCGCAGTGTACACGGACCATCAGTGATATAAATAGTTTATTTAACATGTACTAAATACATACTTTATATAATGAAGTTTTATATAACACAACGCTTTAAACGTACTAATGAGTAAGAGTTGCGTCGATATTCAGAACCGTTGTTGTTTTACTAAGAAAACGTAGTGTTACGTTATTTCTTTAATATGTTTAACTTTTCACACAAACTTTATACAAACTTAATATAAACTCGGCACAGAGTTATACCTTTATAATAAAGTAATAAAAGTCTCATTGTCTTTTTTCTATTCGAACAAAAGAAATGGTTTAGATTGCCAAAAATTCTAAGACCAATACAATACATAGATCAAGTTCTGAATATAGACTGTAAGATTATACATATCAAAAAGTAAAAAAAAAAAAAAAAAAAAAGAGTAAAGAGTAAGTAACAAACCTTTCGGAGAAAGGGACAGTAGAAAGACAGAAGGCACCGGATGACTCAACATCTTGTGAAGATATAGACAGCTTCTTTTGTGATATATGCGCTCGCGTGTTGAGTTTATAAATCCGTTTTCTAATGACAGGCTATCACACATATGCTTCTAACGAAAATAGAATCGACCGACTTAAATAATTGTTGGAGATCGTTGCATGCACAACAATATAGACGTATATGAATACGACACATATATGCATTTGATAATCTTCAATGTTGAGGTAAATCTTGCGTGGATTTTGTTTCGATGCTACCTTCGTCTCTCTCCCTTTTGAGTTTTCCTTTTCTCCTTCTTTTCTTCTTTTAATTGCTTTTGCTTTTCCCTAAAATGTATATGCAAGGTTGTTATGTGAAATGTTTATAGATGTGACACAATGATATACTCTAATTACTGTTTATTTTACCTGTCTTCTTTATCCTTCTCTTTCTTTTTCTGGCTCTCAAGTTTGGCTTTTTCTCGTTTTTCTTTTTCTTGTTGTATGATTGTCGCTACATTTAAATTTTTCTCAATCCCACAGTCACCACCGCTCGCTCCATCTTCTTCCCCATTTCCCTCGCTATTTTCTTCTTCAGACATGTGACTGTACTGCGCCAATATGGCTTCCCGCAATTGTTTCTCCTCTTCTGTGTAACATCTCTGGGTTGTCGTAGGTAAACTCTGTGATTCCAGCATCCGAGCCAGTCTTACATCCACATCTTCGGTTGGTGCAGAGGCTACAGCTACTTCATTAGCTGGAAACCATTCTGCCCATGCACTTAAGATTTCTGCTATGTGTTTGCCAATATTATCTTCCTGTAAAGCAAACCAAAGGAATCAAATTCATTATATTATTCAATATTAGTATTTATATTTTAATGTAATCCAAAAGAAAGAGAAAGATACATAGAGTTCTATATTAGATAAAAATACTATGCTTATTGTAACAAATCTTGCACATTTTCATGTAATCATATAACTATTACTGAAACACGTTAAATAAACCTTTATTGATAAAAGCAGAGAGATCTAAGTTTAAGAACTTTTTTGAAAAAACAATTTTGAAACAATTGTTACACAATATCAATTCAATTTTTATATTATTATTGATATTTTATATACGTATACTATGTCTCCCTCCCCCCATAATGGCACCCAATTCTGTTTCTCCGATAAGCAACAATAAACGACGATTACATCAAGAGATGGATTAATAGAAATGTACACATCCTAGTGAAGATTCCCGAGAAAAACTATACGCGAGACGATAGTATGTACTTCCGCACCGGGTCACGCATCTAATTTCGACCGGTTGACGATACGCACTCTACTCCTAACCTCCACAAACCGGAGGTTTTTTCACTTACTGTTATGCCCGTGAGTATGCTCTCCAGTGCTTCGGTCTTCTCATCCTCGGTCTCATCGCCCTCGAGAATACCTCTAATGTAAGTACTGAAGACACTCTCGTCCGTGTTCAGCTCTTGGAGCTTTTTGCTCAGCCAGGCATCGAAAGAATTCGACGCGACCGCCATACTTTCGCGAGTTATCACCCGGCACTTCTCCGCGCGCTCGACTAGAAAAAATACAGAAGGCAACACACCTCCGGTTCTTGTGTGGTCGGGTCCGAAAATAGATAGCGAGTTGCTATCACATTTTGATACCGGACGTCACTCGCCAGTGATCGTGGGTGATCATCTCGACGACAAGGATGTCGACATCACTCGGTATCGTCGCACATTTCAGCGCATTTTACCACTTTCACGAAAATCTGTGCTCTTTATACTTGATCTATCGGACGGAGAAAATCCCAAGAACCGTCACGTACGCATTTCAAGTATTCCCGTCCACGAGCGTCGCAATATCTACGTCTTGTGCACATGAACTACGCGAATTAATCCAATAAATAATAAATCCTACGATTGATTCGGTTCTGTTCCGTGCTTGCTGCTTACGTGCGCGCGTTCCGCCGCGCGCATCGATTCGATATATTTCGAGAATCGCAATATCGCGCCTCGATACATCGAGGTTTGGCGGGCAGTAATGGCGGACGCGCGACACGGGCCGGAATCGCGCTTGCGAATTGTCCCGTGTTTCTCGCGATTATCATCGTCTTGCGCGCGAACACCAGTCGTACGAGTGTCGTGAAGTATCGAGAGTTCACAGTGTGACACATAATCAGCATTCTGTTACTCACTAATAATAGCATCGGCGAGTTGTCGTTACGGTTGTCTCACGCTTCGACGAAGTGCGCGCGCGAGATCAAAATGGCCGTTTCGCGACGCGGAGTGTAACTACGTTCGACTTGTGCAGCAATTTGTCGCGAGTGTTGTTCAATTAGTGTTATTCATCGCGTGCAAATATCGGCAGTATGTGTGTGTGTGGAAAAGTATCAGGAGTTTCGTAGTGAGATGCATATAATCGCGAGTGTTGTTCAATTAGTGTTGTACAATTAATGTTGTTCATCGCGCGCAAATATCGGCAGTACGTGTGTGTGGCAAAGTGTCAGGAGTTTCGTAGTGATGCATATAATCGCGCTCGCTAGTAATCGTGCGTTAAACATGAAATTTTTACACTGAAATCGTAACGCTGTCGTTCGCGCAATACAGTTTTTCGCGAGAAAAGTCAACGTATCGGGAAGGTGACTAAATGTGACATTGACTTTCTTTGTTTTGATTGACTAAATTCCAAGTTCAATCTCAATCCATAGTCGATTAATGCGGACGCGATTCTCTCTGTTTCGCATTCTGCTCACTTGGTGCGCTACAATTCTTAAGAAACAAAGTTTACTTTTATAAATTTAACAAAAAACTCTATGACTCTTTCGTCGCGCCAACTTCAGATTGTTGAATCGCGTGGAAAATTGCTCGCTTTTGCTGTCATTGATGTTTTTATCGACGCCGACGGAGTCACGTTATCGGTAATGCGGAAAAATTACACTATGCAATATATTAATTGCAGCAACATTCTTCTTTGCGTCACATGTTTATATCGATGGACAACGGAGGGACCGCACAACAGGGTAAGCGCAAGTGTGTATGTCAAAATTTTAATATCACTCTATTTCTATTTCTTGACTTTTTGTGTTGTAATGCACATTTCATTATTACTGATATTATTTTACATCGGAACTTAATTACATTCACAAATAAGATAAAATAAATTTCTTTAATAAGATATCGATTTGCAAAAGTCAAAGTAGACAATGATTCGCCTGTCTAAAATAGTAACGTGATTTCTTTTATATTCGCCACTTTTGCAGGCTCGTACAAATCTAGCAGTAGAATAATGTGCAATAATATAAAAATAAAATAATATACTTTTATTTCACTGTAAAATCTTTCACGCAAGTGAACATTATTATTGTTACATATAGAATTTCTCATATCGGTTTACACAAATAGAGACTGACACAATATCACGTCGACAGAACGATGTGCGTTATCAATAATGTTGCGTTTAAAACAATTCTGAAATTTGTAATAAGTTGCGCTGATTTTCCATAATACGTACTTATTTATTAGTCTTTTTTTCGCTTACGCTGTGTATTGGAATAAAAACGCGGATGGCGTGCGGATAGGTATCAATCTTTGATCGCCGCGGCGATCCATGACGACGTAATAATCGCGTCCGTTGATGGTCTGTTTTTTTCCTTGAGTGATACTGTACGGTATGGTTTGATACATAGGTCGCGGGCTTATCTTCTGCAAGTTGTTTCGTTTGCCGTTGGACAGATTATTCTTCGTAAAATTCACTAATCGCGGAGTTACTATTACCGATCGTTGCTTCGTTCTGCGGTTTGTCTCCTTACGTCGCTTGCAGACGTTCGCGCTCCATCTGAGCGTCAACTCGAGAATAAAGACTATCGCCGCGATTGCGTATCCAATCACCACGATTTTGAAAGTAAGCGACAGATCTTTGAACGACAGTCGTCTCTCGGTGGATTGCAGATCTAACGGACATATTTGCGCCAGTGGTAGGTTCTTCAGTTTCTCGCGTTTTATTATACCGGTTTCCACAAGAGTCATCAGTCTGAAACACGCGTTCAGAGTACATTCAGTTAAAATATTTAGATTTGTGTGTTGTTGATAGAGCAATTGAAGCAATTCTGAGATATTTAAATCGGTTGTTTGTTTACACAAAATACGCACACACAGCACGTTACAATTTACATGATTCGTTTTTAGAAAACAAGTAATTGCAATTTTATTCAACCATTTGATTATTATTGAGAACTTCTTAGTGAGATCTACATCATGTTTTTCGTGGCAAAAGTTCATGCTTACGCTTCGTTAATCGGTTTCACAATGGCAGAGTTCACAGGGAAGGCAAATGCTCTGTTAATTATGCTTAGTGCGCCGGGCATAAGGACGTACGTGCATCTATTCTTATAACTCAGATGCTTGCGAGTTTTATTGATATAATTTTCAAATAACAGGCTCTTCAGGTAATGCGTTTCCGCGAGAAACAGTTTGTCTGCAAATTAACGTCATGATTTTAATGTTGTATTAAACGCACACACGTTTTTCGAGAAACAAAATTTTCGAGACACGCGATAGGGACTTAAACACATTCGCGCGTTATAACACTCACTGTTCTTCACGGCGTCGAAAATGTCCTTAACCGGATATTCGTATGTCGAGATAAAATCACCTTTTGTCAGTTTTGTAGAGTTCATCACGGTCAACTCGTCCGCATGATGCTGAAAGAATTAAAAAAAAAAACTATGTGACGTTTATTTCAATTGATTTAATATTTTCTTAGCTAATTACTACCGAGACGTAATAAACTGACAAATATTTGCGACAGTTTTTAATTTAAACTTGTAAGAAACTTGACACTAGGAAAAATGTACGAGCATATTCTTCTTTCAAAAATTTCACAAAAAATACTCACTTGAGAAAGCAAATAGTCAATCGTGCGCCCCTCAAAGGCGACCCAGCGGTAACCCCTTTTTACTATATCTTCAAAGTTTTTGATCGGCAAGGTGAATTGTGGTTTCGTGAGGAACGCGGTGAGATTCGCCGTGTAAAAAGACGTCAGTATCAAGATGAATATCCACCACGTGGCGAACAGAATTCGCGTCGAATCTACATATGCGTTTTGTGATTGCAGACAATAATATTAAATTTATTTATATAATTAATTTATATTACACGCGTGTGCGCAAAACCGATTGTGCAATTAGAATTACGACAAATGCGAGTGCGATTTAAATGCAGGAAAGAAAAACATTTTGTACGCATTCGAATTCAAGACATTCATTTAAAAAAAATCAGAAACACTCACGACTGTCTCGTACCTGTCGTCGCGACCATGCTCGTTCCCTGTTTTAGCATAGAGCAGAACACAAACCATATGCAAGAAGGAAAGCTGTAATTTTCGGAATTGGGATCGTTCCATAACTTAGCTCTGCAAAACGATATAATAATTGAAAACTGCTATTTAAAACGCGCTTCGCATACATACACACATGCGATTTCATTGTTGCTTTACAAACCTAAATCTGGCGAAAACGTAAATTACGGGTATTGTGGTGAGCGCCGCGGCCAGTACCGATAACCAGACAGTACGATCGAACGGCGCAAGTAGCCCCGTACCGGTTGTGGATTCTTGCGGTCGTTTCATTAACGCGGTTATCTCGCTGTGATCCAAAGCTGTGCTGAACGTGCAATACTCCCGCAGCTCCGGCAACATAGGTAAAAAAGCCACGGCCATATCCACTGTCTGTACGAGTAAACAAAAATTCTCTTTTTCCATTTAGACGAAACATCGTTTCGTTAATACTTTTTTTTCGCGAGAAATGTGATCTATTGTTTTATAAGACCACTAGGACGGTGTATTGACAAAAGTCACATAAACAATCACAAGAGAAAAAACCTTTTACCCTGTCGTGAAGCAGTTTTAAGATTCCATGTCGTCTGTTGCCGAGCACGTGTTCTTGAGGCGGCACAATAGTGTAGGTGAAATTTAATTTGGAACTGAGGAGGTCGAGTAAGTAAAACGCATAGCCTTTACCTATCCATTTTCCGTTCTCCATTGCCAACCCGGAAAATGGCATGTCCTGTAACAATTTCCATATTTTACGCGGCATGTGTGATAAACATAAAATTATACGACCTCTGTGAATTAACGAACATTACACGCGTCGTGTAAGAGAGATAGGAGTAAAAGATAGAAATTTTCCAAGTTCTCTTACGAACTGAAAGTAACGAGAGATGGTTCATTGATATTAAATACGATATTCGTTTAAATTGTGGATCGTAAAAAAATTAATCTTATTTATAGAGATAATTATTTCTTTGTAAAACGTAGAAAGATTGCGCGTTTAAAAGCTAAGTGTCTATCATGCCGTGTATAAAGATATTTTATAAAGATATTTTATCACCTGTGTATATCTTTTTTGTCAAATCCCTTTAATGACGTTTAGACTCACTCTCGACGATATTTTAATTATCATCTTTACGCGCTCATTATCGCAATGTCGCGATCGTTTCGTGCGCGATCAACCGCAATAATTACATACTCGGCTCGAAGCGCTTGTATATTTTAATATTCGATATGCGCGACACGCCACGAACACGTTAATGAGCGTCATGAAGAGATGCGCGGTAATGTATAATATCGAAAGATATATGTACGTACCGACAAGCTTCTGACGCGCAATACTTATTAGTAACCGCGATACTTGGTAACGCGACAACTAGTTTGAACACCGTGTTTAGTTACTCGATTGCGCGCTCGTTGTTTTCCGAGTCACGCGAAACACGCGATACCGCCAGAAAGAAAGATATCACTCAAGTGTCGATTATCGAAAATCATCGCAATTATTGTCTCTTTTCTGTCCATATCAGAGAATTTTCAATTTTTATAGGATTGTTTTATTAAGAAGATTCTGCACGAAGAAACGTGGAATAACGAGATTTTTTTTAAACACAAGTATTGAATCGAATACAAAGAGATAAAAATCGACAAATATATGCACATATGAAAAGTCATACGCTTATTTTATATTATTTATCTTTGTTTTTTATCTTTAAATTTTTTTTACAAGAGACACGAGCGTTTTTTCCGCCTCACTGCCTACTATAAGAATCGATTCTTTTTCTAATTCCCGGTATGTATTTATGTTTTTCTTTTATGAGGATGTAAAAGTAACGATATGATTATAGGTATTTATGAAAATTGTTCATAAGAAATTGCAACATTTACACAATGGAAATTGCTATTTTTATTGAAAGATCCACCATGCTTAGTGCATACTTGGGCAATTTTCACGTCGCGTGTTGTGGTTTTGTGATTCTAGGTTTTTAAAATATCACCTCGGAATAAAAAGAAAAAAGTCAGGGACATCATCAATACAAAAAAGTAGGACATTTCGGTGATCAATAAATCACGTGACAGACTGTCACTTAAAATGTGACACAGTGATGTGAGCATTTTTTTTGGTAATAATTTTTCGTACATATCTCATTCGCTATAATTCTTTTTCTTTTGATAAACGAGATACATAAAAGCTGTACAGCTGTACAATTATCACCGACTTTTTTCTTTCTTTAATATCATAATAAATAAAGTGAGTCACGCCGAAGAAACATGTTAAACTAAAGAAAAGATATTTATGACTGCTATAATATGCGAATAATAATTATCGTAAATGAGACGAGTCTGCACAGTAAAATTAAATATTACTTTGATGCAAATGACACATGTAAAATTACACAGTGACATTTGCGCCGCGTTCCTATCGTTTATTACCAAGCTCGTAAAAATGCGCATTTTATGTCATCGTGAAGAGCGCAATAAAGCCAAACAAATGTCTGAAATGATCACCACACTAAACATTGTCATCTTGTGTTTAATAACAGTCACAAGCAAATGTCATTAAGCAAAGTTGTGTTTTAATTCGTGTAGTTGAAATTATTTCCTGTTGCAATAATCGATCTTTGACTATTGAGTTTTTATTGTTATTGTTTAGGTTCAAATTTTTAATAACATACAATTGTGTAAAAAAATATGTTCCATTAAATTAACAGATAATTAATCTTACGCTGATTGAGTAAATTGTGACAAAATAATTATGTGCAATTACTGAAGTGACTAGAAAGAAAATGATACACTAGTGTTTTGAATCTTTTCGATGAACGTTGATAAATTGCTTCAATGGTATTAAACTAGTTTCTATTTGTAGCAAGCGTTACAGTCAATCATTTCATCACTGAACTCATTCTCAAGCATGGGTCAAAATAAACAGTGAAAGTTCTCGTTATTAGCTTCGTTACGCTGTTTGCGATACGCATTTTTAATTTTACCAAAAAACTGAACTCTGATAAATAATATTTTCTTTTTGTTTGAACACACGCGGCAATTATATAAATTATAACTTACATTCCATGATGTTATTTTCATTTCCGCGGGTATTGTTGGTTTTGTAGAATTTTGTCTGTCAGTCGTCGTATCATCTGAAAGCATAATATCCGTTTTACAAACTTAACGCTAATGATATGTCAAACTGCAGGAAACGTGTCTTTCCATTTATCTAGCTTGCTAGCAGAATGCTGTTTTCCAAACACATGGTATCACACAAAGTTTTAATTTTTTCACCATTACAATTTCACCATTAAAATTAAAACTGAATTATTTTTCAATTATAACAAAATTATTATGTAACAATATTCTAGTGAACGATCACTCTGTCTTTCTCATTATCAGTCATAAGTATCACAATAAAGTTTTTTGAACCATCTGTTTTAAACAATCCTGTGTGTAAGAATTTCGTCACTTTGACTTCCGTGTCGTTTTTATAGATCTTCTCTCTGGTTTTACGTAGAAATTCTTAACTCTTTGATAGTAAAAAAATAATAACAAGAGAACGTTCATTATTTTTGATAATTTGATAGAAGTTTACGAAATATTTATCTTCTTGTGACCGTTTTTCTTACCTTGACCGTGACCGATGTGATAGCACGTTGTGAATAAAAATGTGCTGAGTAAAAGGTGTTGGAAGCTGCGCATTCTTTAATGGTGTCGTTTTATCTTATCCGTGCGCATCTTGATCATCAGATTCTCCTGTAGATCTCATCTGGCCGGAAATGCTTCGTACTTGCGGCATTACCAGCAGCCAGGTGAATCGATACTGACACTCGTCTACTCATCCTGACTCGGACGACAGCAACGTAGTGACGAGCCATTTTATGTCAGCGTGTCACGCGACCATCGAAGGGGGGAAAAAAGCCTGACAGACACCACGATGACGTCCCGTACGCGCGGGCGCCGTTAACCCTGTCGACACATCCCCCGCAGCTATCTTCGCGGGTAGAGTTCCACTGGTTCACAGCGATTGACGTGTTGTTCATTTTCGCCAAAATGTACGTATATACATACGTTGCTTTTTGCTCAGTTAAGAATCAGATGCGACAACCCATGATATCAGGTATGTGCGATTTCTCACATGTCATTTTGTGATTTTACGTGTGTAGCATATATATACGCTATTAATGGCATGTCTTATATATGATTGCGGTTGACGAAAAAATTTAGCATGTTTGGTACGTGTTCTTGTTTATTATTATCATCTGTGAGTTAGTTTATTACTTACATGCATGTTTAGAGAAATTACTTATCTAATTTAGAGATCACTTATAATTTGTTAGTTTTTGTTTTGTAAGATGCGAAAGAAAAGTTCAATGATCAAAGACATAATTGTATACGTAAAATGATTTAAGTATTATAAAAAAAAAACAATACATTAAATTCTCGGTTTAGTTACTAGAAGCAAGTAAGTCGAACAGAGAGTTCCCCTCGTGCATGATATAGTACACTATTGAGTGAGGGATTGACGACGTTAAATATATAATGGCTAGAAAAATAGACACGTGTACATCTTGTCACGCAAGTCGTATCTAATAATATTTCACACAATTTATCTGTCACACACACACACACACACACACACACAATGCCGTTGTTCTGTTCTTTAACCTTCGAACTCTCTTTCTCTTTTTCTCTCTCTCTCTTTCTCTCTTCACGGGAATCATCTTGATCCGATCTCTCCGAGCGAATGGACAAGAACAAAGAAAAAGAAAATGCGAGATAGATCTATCTTTTATTTTTTTTTACTTAAAAAAGAAAACAATCGATGTGCGTCGCACGCTAAACTGCCTATTGTGTAAAACGGATGAATTTCGTTTACCTACATGTATAGCACGGTGACACACAATCATCTATCACCGATCTATTTCTGATATTCAAATTTCTGATATTTGCGACAACAGTTATATCGCGGAGAAAACACGATAGGCGCGCGATATTTCGAAGATAAACACCGGAAGATTAATGTTCGCGAACGGGATGTGAAGTCCTCCTCCTCGCGAGTATTACGTTATATCAGTCCTGGCGCGAAGGTTGCGTTTAGAACGTGTGTGCGCGATCAATATACGCATCATTAGTAGCATCAAGCAAATAATCGTGTGAATCATCTGTCAGAAGAAATTAATAGTGATATTATTAAATAAAGTGTGCCGCGCGCACACGCGGTTTCGGCGCGTAAAAGTGTGTAAAGCCGAGTGAGAATTGAGATCATTGAGACTAATTGTTCTCGTGTGTGCATCTCGATCGCATCACGAAAATAGAACAGGATACGAGTATGTGTGAAAGAGCGTGGGGATGTGGTCGTGGGAGTAAAATCAAGATATAGAAAACAAGAGAGACTCTTCTCGGGAACAGTTTCCATTGTTTATCGTTTAAGTTGAAGTACATCTCAATATACAAATCACATCGCCTATGTCCTACGAAATAGTATATATATCGCCGCTCCTCTCGCCGAAGCGGCTGGAGAGAGTTGCTCGCAGCCGCAGCAAAAGGAATTTTCTATCGCGTCTCCGCACCGAGCGGCGTATCAGGATCGAGAACACGGCCGAATTGCGCAAACACGGATGTTTTTTATTCGAGGGTGTGATACATGCAGATATACATATATATGTATATATACGGATATTGGAAACAGATACTCGTTTTACACTCCACATGTTTGCTTTCTCGTCAATCACGATGTTCAAACATCCGTTTGTTCTCTTTTGCCGACAGGCACAAAAAAAGCTATACCTATCTATTTGATTCTTTTCGCAGGCAAACGTCTGTCTTCCGATATTGGTGGTTCTCGACGTACAGCTGCGGTTACATTATTTTCTGCGCTGTTATTAGATGCTATCTATCGTGTGTCTCGATCCTTACTCGTTTCCACGCTATATTACAGTCATATCGCGCGAGGAAGGATTTGCCGAAACGAAAGATTATGGGAGAGGAAAGACGGGCATGGAGGAGAAAGAAAAAAAAGAGAACACAATGCGAAAATAGAACGCGGGAAGCGCGGTCAAAATGCGCTCATCAAGCAAGCTCGGCAGCAAACATTATAGCGATATAAATCACATCTCGTTACGACGATGGCACGCGGGTGTGAGTGCGATGAGGATGAGGAATGATAGAAATGACGGCGCTAATGCGGAGTTAATGGAACGCTGTAATCACGATGATGATTATAATAAATGCGTGATTACGATAATTGGCGTCTAATCAATAACTTACGACGGTTATAATCGCTTCGTCGCGTTATTAAATGGGAGATACGACGACGAAGAGACGAGGGAGCGCGCATGAAAATGACATCGCGATTGAAACGGAGGCCCGGCGACTTGGAAATTTAACAAAATTCAAGCAACATTATTTCGATAAAAGAAAATAGAGTTTTTCGAACTTTATTTTCCTTATTTTTCGAAATTAAAAAAGAATATTTTTCTAATATGTCATCATGCAAAATATATTATTGCTGTATATACATATATGCTATAGAGCAACAATATATTGTGTCTTACATTAGTATGTTACCGAACTTCCTTTCGCGAATCGCGACAACATATGGTCTACGTTTAACTTACTTCAGGTTAGCAACTTTGCTATCCCTTCATAAGTTTCAAAATACCTACCAATACGATACAGAGAGAGAAAATAGATTGTTAATTAGAATAAGCGCTAAACCAACTTCGGTGATAGGGCATAACATTATATTATACATGTACGATATATACTTCGGAATGGTTCGTGTTCTTACGCTAGATGTGCGTGACGAGGTAAAATGGCATGCGATTTAGAGATCACTCAACAATACATAACTCAAGTAAACATTTTGTCGATAGAAATCGAATCGTTGTGAAACTTCACGAACGAACAATCGCAGAGTGGTGAATAGTATGTATTATGCCTTTGTCAATTTTTAACATCTCGGACTTTCTTTTTTCTCATTCTCGATTATTCTTCTTCTGTCATAAATGTCTTTTTCTCCGCGTTCAAAACAAAACAAAACAAAACAAAAAAAAAAGATTCTAAATCGGCCGTCAAAACAAAACCAACTAATTTATATATAACACACTTTCCATAATTTCTTTTCTCTTCTATCTCATTAAAATTATTTTTTACTATACGCTTGTATTATCAAAAACATAAGTCCCTTTCGAGGTAGGATGCGGTGACTCGTGATCTCTCCGGTGGTGCTGCAGAGTTTTGTTATGTCCGATACAAGCGTGGCACATTGATAAGCATAATTTCCCAAGCGTTTGATTTTTTTTTTTATTTTGCGCTATACTCTTACGTTCCTTTCCTCGAAAGTTCAATCGTTCGAAATACACGCGTTCTACGAATAAGAATAATATCACCATATGCGGTACAGTCGTGGATGCCCGTTGAAATTCGTCACAGCCTCTGACAGAAATTAAAAAATAACGCAAGCTACAATAGTGCTTAGTGTCGAACTTCAATGTTCGTTTGCGACAACGACGAGCGTTTCCGCTCTCGATCGTCGCAATAACAAATCTCTTGAAGATTCGATATACAAAAAAAAAAAAAAAAACATTTATAGTTACACAAGAAACTAAAAGCTATCAAGTTTCTTCTGTACTTCGTCGCCGGAAATCACCATGCGAGTGAGACTGCATTTCCCGCGATAATCGCGCAAGATTTCATCGTCAAAATGACGTTTACGCAGAATGATTGGTGGCGTGAAACAATGCAAATATAATTGTACGTATACAATGTCATTCCGATGTTGAACCAGTAAACGAAAAAAAAAACGAAAGACAAATATTCCAAAGATCGATTTCGGACAGGGCGAGCGGACATGAAATCGCGTGACACCGTCGACATGCGCGTTTTTTTATTTTTTACGTACGTCACACGCGCATAATGATCGCCAGTAGATCACACGTCAGATATTCTAAATAAGCATATCGCGATTAATTTATTTTCTTCTTTTTTTCCCGTTAATTTTTGTTCTCGATTGACTCGCAGATCAGTCTGCGAATGTGGACGTTGCCTCTTTTCGATTGAGAAAAAAAAAACAAGTGTGACAAATGTCGCGGTACGACACGACGAGAAATGTAAACATGTTTAATGGAGTGTGTATGTGTGTACATGTAACGCGCGACGTGTTAGCGTCTTTCGCGAAATCGTTGACCCTCTTATTTTACGCGTCTTCGGTTGTACGAATATAGCTCTCATCTCTCTGTGAGACCAATTTTGAGTTTGTAACCAAGGCAAAGATCCAAAGTCCATAGAAACAAAACAAAATTTATAGCCAAGTCAATTTGTTGTATCAATTATCAGCCAATCGTCGCTCTGTGTACGCACGTGTCGCACAGATAGCTGAGTGTGAACGCATTTCGAAAATATTCTCATAATCGTTGTAGATAAAAATGGAACAAACAAAGGAAAAATCGTTCAAAATGTTCCAAACAAATATCGGGAAAGTTGGATATAGAATCAATTTCGAATAAATAACTTTTATTGTTCCATAGGTTATAGTGTTTCACAGTGGTTTGCACAAATATTCTCAATCACACGAATAATTATTCAAAAAAAAAAAGAAAAAATAAAGATTTTTTCGGCAATCTTGTGTTCTACTTTTCAAGACTGTGTCTCGAGATAGATTTGTCTTTCCTCCGTTGCCTTCTCGTTCCCAAAACAATATCAAGATCGAAAGAATACAGTGCCGCACACGATCGTGAGTTAAAATATAGGTCCTTCGCGATTATACATGTAATTATCACGAATCAGTCTCCAGCGTGAATGCGGTTATTAGTGAAACTTTTCAGTGTGTATTCGAGTATACGTCTGTAGTGTATGTGTGTGTGTATGTTGTGTGTATGAAAAAACGTGTTTAGGTGCGCGTGGACGTGTGATTATTCAATTGCATGGTGATCGAGCGGTAAAGCGGAAGTCGAAGGGTTACCGGTTTCCGGACGCGCGCTTAGGCGAGTTTTTACCGTCCGCAGTAGCTGGACAATTCGTTTATCGTACACGCGTTGACACAGCACTCTTCGTGGATACCTTGCGTTTGTCTTCGTGAACGCCTGTTACCGAAGCGACCGTTTATCATATCTCTTGCTCTGGTCGGGGACATGAATGGGAGACGAAAGTCGTAGACGAGCGGGTAATCGGCCAGTTCCATCTCTGAAACGAGAAAGCGAACGTTGTTATATAGTACGGCCGATGATAAAGACAATGAGGAAACTTGTTCGAAGAACGTATATACACGCACGATTGTCAGTGTGATTTGGTTTTATCTCAAATCGTGTTTACGTTCTTAATCGTATTTATTCTCTCTCTTGTGTATTTCGTTTTTTTTTCTTTTTTATTTTGTTTGCGTGCGGAAAAGTTCTGAGATTTTCAAAATAAATTTCTGGATTATAGTTTCTAGTCTTATCGCGCTATATTTCTTCGCGATCGTACCTTGAGCGCGACCGTAGTCAAAGCTGCTACCTATACGATCGATATCTTCTTCTTGCGCTGCGAAAAGAAATCAGAGAACAGGACGGTTTTGAATATCTCAAAACTTTCGTGCATTAAATTAAAACAGGTATGCAACAGTAACTGATGAAAAATAAATGTGTTTGTATTTGAAAATTTAATAAATCGCCACATAACGATAAAAAACGTAATAACAAACGTAATAATAAATAAAACAAATTTTACTTCGTGTTCGATAACAATTGCAGGTATGAAGAACAAATTTATTCCGATTAACAAAACAAAAAAAGGTTTTTACGCGCTACATACGTCAAATTAATCATAGATAACCGGAATTTACTTTTCCACGATCGGTCAATCGCGCGTATCCATCTAGATGACAGTTGTCAGATTATATGAATCTATTTGACTGATCAAATTCAGCGATAAAATTTTACAAGCGGTTTTAGTTTCCGAAATGTTCCCTCGCGTTCTTTTTTCGCCTGCGAGATCCCGTACATGTTATATAAATATTGATAGAAAAGACAATACGCCTCCGATTATTGGCATATTCAAGTTGTTCCGTAATTACAAGAGAGTGCGCCGGCTCATGATCCCACTCAGGAATATGTAACGTAAGCCTTCATGCATTATTCATCGGCGATGAAGTGGCGATTACTCGGTTAATTGCGGGCACAGATTGATCGCGCACTTAATAGAGTACCGTGCTCGAGGAGCTATTAAAATCGAACGGCTTGACGCAAAAGTTCTTTCCGCCGTCGGAAAACTAGTCTAGTAATTCGAAAAAGAGCGCCTTCTCATCTTAAATAGTGAAATATTTAAAGCAAACGGTGCAAATTGTGAGTTGACCTCTTTTTTTACATTGAGTCATTCAATTATAAACGTTAATTAAGCTTGATTTGTACTTTTTAGCAGTTTAGCTTTAACTCTTTTATGACGTTAAAAAAGTCCGTAATCATATCATCACTCTTTAAATTATAAAGCAAAAACATATATCAATCGAGATCCAGCAAAAATATAAATTGTGACTGTTGCATATGTTCGTGATTATATTTCATTTATCTTTGTTCTCCAAACGCAAGTATCGATGGCTCCGTATAAAATGCCAGTGATGTTAATCGAGAAAGATAAGAAATGCGAACGGCATTAATATTAATGAGCGAATGGCCGCATTATAAAGGCAAATGTTGTTACGAGAAGATTTGCGCCATCGAGAATTCTTCCTGAATATTATCCCTTAATTTTCTATTATTGGCTTCCTGAATTAACTCGTTACGCCTGCGCTATCGAGAAATTTAACGCGTGCGACCTTTCGCGATTACATGTGTATATCTCTTTTATTTCCGAATGTTTACTAAAACCTGTTTATCTCTTTATTTTAGATCATAAATAAGTCATATAAGCACAGAACATAAATAAGCCGTTGGAATTTATTTTAAACAACTATTTATTATATCAATAAAAAGGTACATTTTCAAACTCTATATCTTTTTGTGAGTCATGTACGATTTCAAGCTTTAACAAGACGCGTGTTAAGACTGAGGTAATCACTGGAACGACCTCAGGTAAAACTGTGTGTCGCTTTAAGCTGTAATTACGGTAGAGTTAAAAACTGATACTTATCGTAATGTCCATATTGCGTTTGAAAACAACTTATGCATTATCGATACCTAATATTGATACAGAAATAGACACACACACACTTATCATTTGCGGTCACTGTGATAGTCTATTTAACTCTGTAGTAGTCTATTTTACCCTGTCACACGGTATTTAGATATTTTTAAATTTGTGATACCGCGGAAACGGCCGATAGAAATAAAAGTTTTTTTTTATAAAATCACACACAGTTAAAGATAACTAATTAAACTTTCAAATAATAATCAATTAAACGTCTAAAGAACCAATTTGCAATAAAAATATATTTTATTGAGACTTGTACTCACCTTGACCACTCTTTTTGAACATCGAATTATACACGCCATCACAGATTATCTGCAGGGCATTAGAGAGCCTCTTGCCGCAGTATTTCTGCGCGCTCATGGCCGGTTGATTCGAGCTGTATTGAGGGTAGGCGTCCACTTGTGCGTTCCCCGATTCCGCCACAAGAAACGCGACGGCGATCACCAGGGTCACGAGCACGTTCAATCGATTCGCGGACATCTGAAAGCAATATCACTCTACGATTAGTCATTCGTCCGCGATCTCCGCGTGAGATCTGTCTCTTTGGAAAAAAATTCCATACAAGTCAACATGTATACGTATATAATATATTACGCTGATATTATTAGACTCCGAACTTTGATATTCGTAAAGAAACTCGTAAATACAAACTACTTGCTTTTATATGTGACCTCAATAACTTATATCGCGATGTCGGAGAAACAGGAGGTATATGAAAGAAAGAGCAAAAAGATAAAGACAGAGAGAGAGAGAGAGAGAGAGAAAGAGCACGTTGAGGAACATGTGTTTCATTAGAAGCAGATAGAAATAGCCGAATGACCGATCATCATTTATCGGTGTCATCGCGCAGCCTTCAAGTGAACGAGTGTTAAAAATGAAGTCTTATCTGGAACCGGCCGAACTGTTTACTAAAATAATTCCTTATTATATACCGGCGTATATATATATAGCGATTGGACTTTATTCGACAGATGTATATCCAAATTCTCTCGGGGTACACTTTTCCAACTGTCCGTTCAGGTGAAACGTTTCAATGTGGAAACGCGTCGTTCTCTCTGAGTCTATTCTGACGGTGATTCTCGGGGGAGCCGCGCGGTGTATATTTGCGTCTGTTTACCGTATCGAGATTAATTGAATGCATGTGTATAACACACCGCGAGACTCCCTATACGCGCCGCTACAGCATTCCAGCGCGATCGCGCTGGGTGGATCTATTTTTAGATATCTTTCATTTAAATATAAATTTCTCTCTCTTTCTCTCTCGGGAGACGCGCGAGAGGCCGCGTACTCTCGGCCGCGCGTGTCGAGATAGAAAGTCACTCTTTTCCGACGAAAAAGAAGAAGCGCACTTTGTCTGCAAGCGATGACCTTTGTTTACATACTCTCGAATTGAACGGCGATTGTTACGAGAAATTCGTTTATTTCAAAGTATCGCAAGCGCGCGATGCTCGTTTCGAGTGTTTTTACAAGTACTTTTATACAGCCATGTTCGATATTGTTTAGCAAAGTGTATAAATGCTATTTTATATATATATGAATATATATATAAATATATACATATATATATATATATTGTATAAGTAAAATTGTTGTAGATTGTTTTATTATTTTGCATGAAAATTTTGTAATTTACTTTATATATTTTATAAATTTATTCTATACACAGTTTATATATCTCTTGTATATATTTTACACACATATATATGAAGTTAGGAGATTCTCTGTATTCGGAACAACACGATAACCGCGCGATGGTATCGTGACATGGGATCCAAAAGTTCCGCATATACATAATGCAAATGCAATACATACAAGATAACACGCGAGTTTGCACGGGATAAGGGAGTATATTATTTTGCTTGGGATAGGTCAATAGTTCTATGGCGTCGAAGTCCATTAGCGATCGCGTGTTTGGTTTAGAACAATGTTGACTTGTTTTGCAGTTCCCACATCGCGTCCGATTAGTCGTGTTATCAACGAAAATGGAAATAAGGCCAGTAGCCTTGATGCGCGATCGTGGAGAAGGATACGATATAACACACAATTTCGCTAAGTGTGTGTTTGCACACAGTTCTCTAATTGTATTTAAACAATCATTGCATGCAGAATGTCGTAGAAAATAATTAACGCAAGGCATTAAGGCATATAAAAAAATATATAGCATTGAGTTTTTGCGTAAAATTTTGGATCAACTTTGAGACTTATTTGAAAATATATTGAAAGAGCTAGTAATCTCTTTCATAATCATCTTTGCAATTTAATGTTTCTGAAAATAGTCTTGATTACATCACCAAATTACATGTCAAATAAAATATTATTCGTTATTTTATTCACCGTTTTACTAGAGACATTAATATTGATTTGTGTACATTATAATAGTGATTTTAATCACGATATTATATATGTGTGTGTCGAGGTCTAACTTTTCATCACAAATCGCAAATCGCTCAATTTTCAAAGTTGCTGGAATTTGTGATCGATTCGTGTATCGCAATGTTATTGAGCAGACACGTGCCAGACTCTCATCACTGCAACAGACACACATCAACTTGTCCCCTTCAAAACAAGTTATGCGAATATAGGACAGACTATTTCTATTTCCGGCACACGCGTCGTAAGGAATTAGTATTCAACATCAAGCAGCAAGTGAAAGAAACAGCGCATATTGATCGAGAGAAAGAAAGAAAGAGAAAGATGTCAAAGTTATCTAACCTTATTTATCTTTTCCTTGTGATTAGTTTGAATGCTGAAAACACGGCGTAGAACACTCGTAATCCTTAGGGAGTCGCGATCAATCAATATACATGTTACCGCAAGAATCTTGTTAAAAGTGATTAAAACTCCGGAAAACGTATTTTCCGGAGAAGAACAATTGTGTGACGCTTGATATTTCTCGCTAAGTAATTTGATATTTCCAACATTTATCTCTTACTATGCTTCTTATTAGCACTTTACGCGTCTGATGAGATTACGGAGGTTAATGTCTCGCTTTTTCAACTGATAGTTCGTAAACTAATTTTTTTCCTTTCTGATCTGAAATTGCGTTCTGTCAGAACATAAGGAGGTAAATAAGCGTAATTATGTTTTCGATCGCGACACGCGGGAGACGCGCAAGACTCGTATCTTGCCGCGAAAATGATAAGCGCGGTCGCGTACGTCGCCAACACGTCGCTCGGCCGCGCGTACGCACAAAACAAGTAAAAAATTATACATTGCCGAGACTTTATCGGCAAAAATCAGCAAGAGAAACGCACAAACGGCGTAGGATGCGCGATATTTCAATATCCTTTGCGCGTATTTCGAAATCTGTTTGCAATATTCACGTGATCGTGGTTTGTCTCATAATTTGTGAAACATCCTTTCATAATAACTGAATAAATTCATCACAACTGTGAAATCTATACAAGAGATACTTGCAGAGTAGAAAGTCAAAAATTAATTGATTCTCGTAATATACACATACAAAGAAGAGAAAGCGCACACGTTATACACGACGTTGACATTTTGTCGCATGTAAAATTGTCAAATAAATTATTAAAAAGTATTCAAATTTATAAAAATTGTAAATTACGTTAATTACAAATATAAACTTCAAAAAAATTTCAGTGTATATTTTAGTCTTAAACATGTATTGCACTTTTTTGTCGACGCGACTTCGTTTGAGAAATCTTCTCGCGACTCTTCTTTCTCTGAATCATTATTATTCTGTATTGCGCGTAGAAGAAGCGTGCGAGATATGATTATATCGTGTTGCTTCAAATTCGCGTAAAATGAGACCAAACAACAATTACCGTGTCGATATAGCGCGTATATGCCGTTCATTGGCTTCTCTCTCCGGCGCTTCCAACGATTGTAAACAATATCGAACTACATAGATTCTGCCGACGTTCTTCAAAGATGAGGCGTACTTCAAGATAGCGAAAAGTCCTGTAAATTGTAGAGAGGACTTGTGCATCTTCGAAGCATCTCCTTGCTCTTCTCTTCGTCCATCCCCGGGCCACTCTCCTTTCCCACCCCCTGTGTCCGACGTGCTTTTCTCTGTTTCTGCGAGAGAGACCGGCGCATTTCTATTTTTGTCCTCATCTTTTCTCTTGGTATTATCTGCGAAGTACCCGCCGGCAGACACGAGAGTAATAAACACGTGTATATAACCACTCGGAAAGATACTAAGCGGGCCGCGCACTTATAGGCGCTCGCGAGGGAAAACGCACTTATGTCGATCGAATGCGCGCGCCAGGGGTGATCGACTTTGCCGATTAGAGCAAGCGCGATCGCGACAGAGCTAGAAAACTTTCCCGTTTTGTCGCAAGTACGAACATAACACGGGCGCAAAATCGCCCGATAAACAAATTCTCGAGTTTTCAATTTATCACTTCGAATGCGCCTGTCGTCTTGTAACGCTTTGTTAATTGAAATCGTTGTTTTAATTAAAACTTAACCGTAATTGAAATATATCTGATGAAAATGCAATTTTTTATATCGGTTTTTAATTGGTTCCCTTTGCACGATATGTGATATTTGCTAAATATAGCTGATTATAAATAAATAAATTACCTGAAATATATTACGGGTATATATTATATCGACATAATTTTATTGCTCTGGCTTTTGTTTATTATTATTCGCAAACAATTTATTTTATTCGATTTTTTAAGTGAAAATTTAAATAGAAAAAAAATTTACGCGCGTGCGGTTGTGAGATACGTAATGAGAAACGAAGAGAAATTCCAAGAATTCATCGTTCCGCCGTGTGAGTCACGAGCGATAAAGACGAGTATGCTTTAATTTTCTCTCGTCAAAGTTTCTTATTAATAACATGTGCGTGGTTCTCCCTGAATGAGGAAACTACGTACACCGCGCCCGCCGGGTAAAAATGAATCCGATTGCGATTTGTCAAATACCGTAAATGAATTTGCTGCATAAACAAGTGTAGGTAAATACATATGTGTAAAGACATCTCGAGAACTTGAAGTAAGCTGACGTTTACCTGTTGTAATAGGACGTTTATTTGATAGTGTGCATGTACGTTCGTTTGATCTCTTTAACTGAATCGTACAAGTAATGTTTAACTGCTAGCGAGTCGAAAGAAAGAAAATCTCTTCTCAACATTTTAAGATAGTTACAACAAAAACCTTTACAGCTTTAAGATTTGTTTAAAAATGCTGTTCAACATTTCCAAGTGATGTACAAGTGATGTCACCATTTCTTGTACACAAAATTTCACGCAATTATAAGCAAATTATACACCAAAATGTTTTAAATTTATAAATAAAACGAGCAATTATTAGAAACATGAGAGACTCGATAATCGAAATTAAAAAGTAAAAAGATAAAGATAGCTACGTAATTTTAACGACAAATTCTAAGTGCTCGTTAATTTTTGCGTGATCGGCGCTGCGTGATGGGACTAGCGTATAATTTGAAGAAATGATTTAAACGAGCGAGACTTTAAGAGGCAGATGCACTCTCTAATGATACAATTGCACGGTGCACGGGCACCAAGCGTGCTGTACTGTCAATTCGAGGAGGACTCGCATAGCACTTGAGGCAGCTATGCTGGAATTAGTGTCAGCCGTTGTCCTCGAATAATCCGAGATCCGTATTTGCTCTCTTTCTCTCTCTCTCTCTCTCTCTCTCTCTCCTCTCTCTCTCTCTCATACATATATATAAGTCATTTTAAGCAATAATTTAAAATAATTTCGCAAAACGAGAAGATACATCTGGCTATATAAATGATTATTTTTGAGGAAAATGTACGAATTAATGAAGTGAAGAAATCGTATAGCTGGTTATCGTTCTGACGACTGAGTAGAAAGTTGACTTGAATTTTATAAATATTCAGCTGATATTGCAAATTTATATGATGACCTCAGTTGATGTCGGAAAATGAGTAAATTAATTATATTAATGCATCTGTTTTGATAGAAGTTTTTTGTAGATAAAGAATGTATTCTTGCGAAAGATTGTGATGAGGTGACGATAATACGTAATCGGTCCATGCAATGGATGAACTATAGATTTCGCGGTCGTGGAGATGTGGGGAAAGTATATACTCAAAAACATTCGCAACTCTTTATGAACAATCGGAGAAATATTAATATTTCACGAGGCGAGAGTTATGCATCGATACGGAGATCTCTGTGTGTCTGAAGTTCAAAGAAGAAAAAATCTCTTTCTTCTTCGTGTTTTCAATTAGTTTCTACGCAGCGGACGTTTACGATAAGAACATACATGAAGAGCAAAACTTACTGAGTACATTGAGGTAAAACGCGGAAGATCACAAGGCGATTTCTTTATCACACGGTGTAGTATCACAGTCTGGCACTTGGTCTCGGCTGAGAGGTGTTGCGGACAACACAGCAGGTAGGATGTGATCACAACGACAACAACGACGACGATGGCGATCAAGCTGGTTTTGTTCATCGAGGAGACGATCATGAAATACTTCGTAAACGGTATCGGGCCACCGTTTCGAAGCAACGCTGATTTTTCGACACGATCAACCGTTCCCACTGTCGGAGATGCATTGATGCTCGTCCACGAGCACCACCTTGCCGCGTCTTTCTTCTCGTTTCTTCCCGTCACCTGTTCTGTTGTGGAAAGCAGTCGCGATCGATCGGTCGATCGCAGGACCCCGTCGAACAGCGACGTTGACTCCGTTGACTCGCGATCTGTCAGATTCTCTTCGGTTCTTCGAAAACACCGATTTTTACTGATCTCGCACAGTAGAGAATGATCGACACTCGGCTTTTCGATACTGAGATGTCGTAAATCACATTTATCTTCTCTAGATTTTTTTTCTCGGATGAAAAATGTATCGCAAAAATGTATCTCTTTCTTTTTCTTTCTCTCTCTCTCTCTTTCTTTCTGTGCACGATGATATTTGTAGTGAAATTTTATCTTGCTTCTGTTCTTATATGTATTCCGTAATTCTCGTTGATCTTTGAATCGAGAATATATATCGTTTTTGATTGAAAAATCTTGCGGTCCCTTTAACCGGGAAAAAAATCGGTGGGTGGTAACCGATGACGATCGCGAGCACGACGATTCGACGTGCGTCTCACCGCGAAGATCGACGAGGCACGTCTCGACCGCTCGGTCGCCGACGAGCGTCTCAGCCTCTTCCGACTTGGGAACGTGCGGTCACGTTTCTGACAATGCCAGGCCTGATTAACCGCAATTGTCACGAAGATCTGAGAGTCCACAAGAGAGGTTCGGTTTCTCCGACTCGGCAGAAGGTCGCTGACGATCTAGTCGTAAGGTGCCTTGGCACGATCTCTCTCTCTTTCTCTCTCTTTCTTTCCCTCCCGTGTAGCTGTTGTCCCTTATTTAAGTGCGGTCGGGGGACAGCGAGAAAGAGAGTGGAAACTGTCGAGGAAGAGAGAGGGAGACGAATAAGCAATCGGTCTCGAGAAAAGTGTCTCGTCTGCCGCCAAAGATCGAATGCAAATCGTCCGTCATTTAACCGATAATTGCTTGACAGGAGCACTTAAAGATCGACATTAGATGTAACCTCTTATTCTGTTACATTTAAAATGCAATTAACATTTTCTTCTCGTCGTGTCATATATAAAGTTAAACGGGAAGATAAGTACGTGTGTAGCATAGATAATTTTCTTCTCATTTAGTAAAAACGCTATATTTTAGCTATCGCTTTATAGCATAATTGCAAATATTGCTTTTTTTCATGTCACTTTGCATATTATGTGGTCACATGAATACTTGGATAAAAAATAAGTAATTTTTTTATCAATGCGTTATTCGTATTTTTAAAGTAACGTGGATCTTGAAAAAATGCAAGATGTAAATTAATTTTCAAAATATTCAACTTTTGTGCAAATAATAACCCATTAGTTTCCTTTAATATTGACGGTTGCTCGTCGATGAGGTGATATTTTCGTCTTGTTTTTCTGCCGCGCGTGCAAAGCGATCGAAACGTCGCGGCGCGCATCGAGAATGCACTTCATATTTCGCGAATCAATTAAGCCGGTCGAAGTTCAGGTGCCGTGGCCCGTAACGCGAGAAAAGAAGAGAAAGAGAGAGAGAGAGAGAGAAAGACATTGCTGAGATTAGCTCGCGATCGATGCGCGCCTGTTTTCGCCGCCGCCGACCGGAAGTCACGCGGCATGCGATATGAAGAAAACACAAAAAGAACGCCCTCGGCGTCCGGCGAAAGAATTTCTGCGAGTCAAAAGAAATTTTAATGTTTTAACACAGGTATATTTTTTGGCTTCGACCCGTTTGATACACGAATTAATTTCTTCCCCGTCGCGCCTCTACTCTCCCGACCAACCTGGCTGTCCCTTGATTGTCTCGTCTCCGGCGGTCTCGCGGCGACGACGTCTGCAAACGATCGTCTTCAAATTGAATGACCTCTATCGGGAGGTCGTGTACGAGACTATGTGAGATACGGGCGAGAGAGCGGCCTGCGCGTTTTCTCGTTTCTTTTTGTCCCGCATTCTTCCAGCCTCCGCAGACGGCCAATTGCGTCTGGACAGTTGTCTGCGAACGTGTGCCACCGTCAGATCGTACGGCCGCACTCTCTCGGTGCGCATTCGCTTTCGTACGATCACAATCGCCGTTGTCGTCCGCCGTTGTCGCACGGCAAGGCGGAGGTGCCTCCTCCTCCATCTTTCTCCGCATGTTCGGTGTAGTGTGTGCGAGATCACGTATATAAAGTTCTAAGAGAAGCGTTTGCTTCTGATCAGGTCCGCGATGGCGAACCGAATAAAAGAAACATGTTTGCGCGTCTCGATCGTATAAATAACTATCTGTTGTAATAAAAGGAACGGGAGAGCTCTGTTATTCGTGTTAACTACGGACGAGATTATAGGCTTTATAAATATAAGAAAAAATGTCTTTATAAATAAATTGCGTTTGCAATATATATATATATATATAGGCGCTATAAATACACTATAATCGTTCTCAATATGAAAAGATGACGATGATAAATGGGCAGGAGTTTAGAAGGGGACAAAGGTATTTCGTAGAACACGAGATCTCGCGAGATTGTCGTGTGTGACAGCGGCACTTCTTAAGATTTTGCCCGTGATAACGCTCTCGGACGTTATCTCAATCTAAAAGTGTCAGGCAGATGCTGCCCTCCTCTTCTTAAACGGTCACACAAGTCCTGCAATTGAGTCAGCGGAGCAACGCTGTACGCGAGCAATTGTCCTCGTAAGCGAGGAAAGTACTGTTGTCCTACTTCCATCGGCTGGCCCTAATGGGGCCCATTACCGGACACGTGATCAGAAACCAGCCGCGGGATTTCTAATGCGGGAGTAAAAATCTCGTCGGTCTCGAAAACAATTACGCGATTCCTCACGCTCGCTGAACTTGCACGCGCACTCCTGATAATATAATAATTTGTATTATGTACAAATGCGCGTGACTCGCGTCCCAATTTGTAGGTTTTTACATGCAATCTTCAAATATATATATATGTGTGTGTGTGTGTGTATTTGAAGATTGCATACATATACATATATATACATATATTGCAAGTATATATAAGTATATTAAAAAAAACTCGATAATATAATAAAATATATCCGATTGATGTAAAATATCTTTTTGCTCGTACATGTATATAATATATTATATATGTGTGTATACGCACACACACAAAATTATTATAACGAAAACACTTCGGCTGTTTTAAACCAAATTATTCCTGACTCTATTTTTAAGACGCGGTGCAGTTTGATGGCGAAAGGATTAAAGCCGCATTTATTAAATCGAGAACGTTAAAAAAAAAGGTATGTTTTTGCAAGTTTTTTTCCAAGAAATAAAGTTGGATGTATAGGGACGTGAAGCTGATCTGGCGATAAGTTAATCACAAGGCATTACGGTAATACGAAGAATCTTCAAGTACAAGCGCGGTTCGCGTGACGTTGTTCATTCGCTTTATCCACGACAGTGAAGTTTTTTCCACATGATGCAGTGGCACATACTTCCTTCACTTTTTTCACCCTCACTTATCTAGCACGACGTAGCTTGTTATTTACTACGCACACTGTAGCTCACCGACACGTCGATGAAAAAGTGTTTCTTAAGAACACGCGCGATATAAAACGAATGACTGTTTAAAAATTTAATTATTATAATTTAATCGTGCTATTTTTTCATTCAATTTACTCAAACCTAATTAATTTCTTGTGTGTACATGAAGAGAATGAAACTCACTTCCGATTCACTCTTCGTGGTCAGCTGTTCAAGTCCGAAGTGGGTCTGTACGTCGTTCCGGAATATAAATATGGACTTTGTTTGAGCGATCTTTTGTTTGTTGCCTGTTCTTTACTTGCGCGCGCCGAATAATCGCGTTATATATAAACTCGGTTACAACAATAATCCCGGTCTGCTCCGAGATTTCCCCGAAGTGCACAACATTCTGAAGGAACTTCACGCGCCCGATTAATCGCGGACAAGGAATGAAGAAAAAATACATGTACGAGACACCTTGTACGACGCGGTCAACGATCGTGATCGATAAAGGCTAACGTGGCTTTTACTCGTGACATTAGCGTCGTCACTTTGTTTTGCACTGATATTTGTTCGTAAGAACTGCGGATGCACGGTATTTATTGCTCGAGTGGGCAGAGTTCTATCGTATAAATATCGGGAAAAGTTCGCAAGGCGCTGCGCAATTCACCGCACAAGACGGTACTTGATGTACGTATAATACAGACAGATTATAACGAACGCGTGAAAAAAAAAAATAATAAAAAAATAAAAAAATAAAAACGAGCCGAGAGAGTTAACAATGACATTAACAAAGCAAAGATACTACGACCAGATGATATTAGTTTACATTTTACAATTTTATTGCATCATGTATTTCTATTCGGAAAGTTTTCCAAGTAGAATAATTTATGAATAATTACTTTAAAGTTATTCTATTTAATCTATTTATCTTGTCGTTCTACATACAACATATTATTTCAATATTTAAACGAACGCCGTATTAATTGACTATTATTAGTAATTAAGTAATTCGAAGTGTATAAACTATCGAGAGAGAACTAGTGTTTCAGTTATTAAATATCAAAATAATAATCAAAGCATTTTTTAGCTCTCGGTGGCCTATATTTTAAATTATTCGTGTTATGATACTCTTTGCGACGGCGATCGAAGTCTTCCACGTGTCGGGCAAAAGATAGAGAATAGATCGGCGTTACTTACCATGCGTGCTTGGACGATTGTTCTTCGATGATGCGTGTGCGTCTTGTAGTGACCGAAAAGGTGGACGCCTCCCTTATAAACACAGTTCACGCCGTTAGTAATACTGAGTAGTACAGACGTGTTCATTAAGCACCGGCTTACCTGTCAGCTATAATCGGGCGGCTCTCTCTCTAATGCCGCCTGCATACAGAAGGGCGTGCGGTCAAGCGTGAACTGGTCACTATACTGATTTTGCACCCTCGCGCCGGCCGATTTGGGCATAGATATACAGATTGCTGATGCCATAGCCCCCACCACAAAATTTCTGTCCCCAATTGAAAGTACATTTTACAGGAAAAGTTCTCTCGCAATTGCGAAAATTTAAAAAATATTTTTATAATTTACAATTTATTAATACTATTTTTAAAAAAGTTTTAGCTGCTTTATTTTATATATTATAATTATTGTGTGTGTGAAAAAAATCAAAATTTAAATAAGTTATATGTTCAAAACACGAATTTGTATTATTTTATTTGAATATTATAAAAAAGTGTTACAACTTTCTAGAAAATTAATTACAAAACTCTTAAATATTTTATTTACAAATTATCTTATGTAAAATGTATGTGTGTGGAGCGAGCAATCAGTAATAAGATTTCCACAAGATTTCTTAAAAGATCACCGTAACTGCCTTTTTTCCTTTGTTCTATAACTAGATACACGATGTCGTGATCTAAAGTACAAGAAGTGTGTGCTGCGGTCTGTGAAAAATTAGATTGTCGTGTATATTTTTATTAAAAAAATGTTTTTTATTTTTGTTGTAAAAGAAAAAGAAAAAACGTTTGTTATCTCAAGAAATGAGAAACACGTGACAATTTTTTTTTTCAGAAGAGACGCAGTAATATAAGTTAAGAAAATTATTAAGATGTTTACGAAGATAAAAAATTTATTTTGAATATTTAGTTTGATAATAATATTTTCTGCAAATTTCAGCATGTCAAGACTTATTAATATTATATTATATTAAAGTTATCAATATTATTGCTATTCGCTTAGTCTTATTTAGCAACACTTTTAATGACTACACTCTCTAGGACGGTATATCTTTGATCGTTTTTCCGTCTGAAAATATGTCTTTAATAAACTACTCTCTAATAATTAACTTTTCACATAAGGTATTTTTTTGTGTGCCAAACAAGTTTTATGTGCAATAAAAGTGGATCTTTACATAATGTGACTTTATTCCGAAGACTGCACTGAAGATTATTCCGAAGCATAACTGACCTAGAGTATCTACTTTATACTTACAATTAATGATATCATTGATACTAATTGACATCTTTTAGACGTCTTTTATCTCTTAAAAGGGCACGTCTTGTCCTAAGTATCCATCTATATACCGGTCGCCGACGATAAGAGTATATTTTTCATGTTAGTCGAATCCACCAGATCGGAAAGATCGGAAAGATCGTAGCCACAAAGGATTAGCGCCCAAAATGGAAATTTTAGATAAGAACGTTGGCGCCCGTGTTTACGGACGCCCGAATTGAATCGGTGTGACTTATCAAGGACACTGTTTTCGATTAGAACACCGTGCTTAAGATCCCGTGAGATTGTAATGGGTCAACGAGCGTCTTCGGGCGCGTCGCGAAGTCGTTCGGGCCCGGCAAAGCGTCGTCTCGAGGTCGATTAACGCGTTAACCTTCACGTTACCAGTTTTCATTTTATTAATGATCGGATTTCGCTGGCGGCTTGGAATCTGTAATTTGACCGTTTCTTAATATAGATTCTAATATGGAAGCTCCGTTTGTGTGTAGTCTGCAGGTGACGTAAATCCCGTTTCGAGACTGACACGGCACGTCGTCTTCGGTACATCGCGCTTAGACAGAAACAACACGGTTGATCGTTTAATTCACTCCGTTATAATTACAATCTAGAAATAAGGTAAAGATTTTTGGAGATGCACATAAAATTGTCTTTCGCTAAAAAGAAGTTACTGCAATAACATGTTGTATCGAACAGTTTCGTTTCTGAGAATATAATAGGTGGCATACATTTGTAAAGTTGATATTTTTAAAAAGATGCAATCGCGAGAAAGATAATATAATTACATCGCATATTCACGCGCGCGTCAAATTAAACAATAAAAGAGAGAGATTGTTGGCGTTTCGGGAGAATAGTTATTGGAAAACTTTTCATTGCGCGGCTAGAAATACCGAGAGGTAAATTAAATAATTCGCAAATCATATTTTATATATATTGCCTATATACATTGAAAAACTTCGTGTTTTCATTTCCATATTTATCGGACAAAGCTTTTTTACATTACATACACACACCAGCGCGTTAATATGTTTACTCCGTGAGTGAAGAACGTGATAGGGTAAAAGTCTTGTAACTTCCACATGCATACTGTATGATGTTTCAGCAACCTGGCATCCGATGAACATGAAAGCCAACTTGATTCATTACTTTGCCACTTTGCAACCCGCAACAGCTTGCTTTCGTGCTGCAATCGATAATGAGTTGCAGTAAAGCATGGACTAAATTGACGATCGGACGATGACCTTTTGAACAAACCGTTGTTATTTTAATGTGTGCACGTATATTGATAAAAAAACAAAAAACGATTATACTTTATCGTTGTATTTTCCCGTAAAATTTTAAACTCCCTATAAATTTCAAAGTCGATAATCCTGATTTTTAAATTTGCGTTTCACTACTATCGCTTTACAATATTTGAATATGTTTTTTTGCAATGTGAGGTAACTAGATTGTTACGATCAGTAATGCATATATGTCCTTTAAATAAGAAAATTTAAATCGATTTTACAGGAGATAGAAAGGACTGGAAATCAGGATATTAATAGACATCAGATTTCTTGTGTAAAACAAGTTGTAATCACGAAAATTGTTTGTTGATTTTAAAAAACAATTATTATTCTCGTATTCATACTTTGTAGAAATGTTTTTTCACGTATTGACGTAAATTTATTTCTGATTCAATTATTCCAAACTTCCATTCACATACGGGAATTAAAGCGGGAAATCAAACTGGGAAAGAAATAAAATACACACAAATTCTTTTAAATATATTTTATAAAACGTCCTATTTTTATACAGCATATAAAACAATACTCTGTATTCATTTTATATTCACACATTAGCTCTATATATATATATTTATATTCTCCATATATATATTTATATATATATGACCGTGTACCACCATAACCTTTTCGTTATTATGCATAACTTTACAGTATTCGGCGGATTTTACATTAATACTATGACAACGCGCTGTCCTTTGTCTGCTGAATTCCTTGTTTGCCGCTGACTGTCGCGGCGGCGCTCTGATTAAACTCGTGTTCCGAGCCGTGGTTTTGCGCAATATCCAATTTCGTTACGTCAGCGCTTATAATCCTATCGAAAACCCTGTCCGTGGTAGGTTCGACAATATTGTTCAGTTCAGGAACCGTCGTTTGTTTGGGACGTTGCCCGTCCTTCGCGTCCGTCGCGCTGCTCACCGCTCGCGCGGGTTTTGACGGACCCTTCAAGTGTATAATATGATTATTCAGGGAATCGGTATTGCTCTGTTTACTGCCTATGTGATTGTGAACCGTCGCGTGATTTGTGAACACGGAATCTGTCTTTCCCAGAAATTGTGCGTTAGACGGCTCAGTGTTGAAAGGTCGGTCGTTAACGTTACTGGTCCAGAAGGAATCATCAAACACGTCCTTGTCGAGCTGATCCGGCGGCAAACGACTGATGCGGGTTCTCACAATCGAGAGGTGCTGGTGCACGTAATCCTGATCCGGTGCCAAAGCAGCCGCGCGTTCCAGACATTGCTCGGCTAAACCTAGTTTACCGCGCTCCACCATCACGACGCATAAATTATGCAACCCTTGAATGTTGGTAGGATCCAATTGCAGTATTCTGCGATAACACTGGAACATTTACGGTTTCAGAAATGCTAATTGTCTATTATAGCAAGTTTATACAACTTCGTAAGCTTCTAATACCAGTGCGAATAGATTTGAATAGAGAATTGTTCTGATATATGTGTAATGTCTTACATTTTCCGCGGCGTCCAAGTCTTTTATATTGTTGATATAAATGTCTCCCAGAAGAATTAGGCCTTTCACGTGATCCGGATGAAATCTGACCAGCTGGTTCAAAAACGGCGCCGCTTCAAGCGGACGCTGCTCATCCGCCAGAAGTAACGCGAGATTGAACAGTGCAGAGCGAAAGTCCTCTTTTAACGCGACGGCATTGCGAAACCAACGTTCCGCACCGCCATTGTCATGATCATCCATAGCCAACATTCCCAAATTGAAATGTACGCGTTCATTATTAGAATCCTATAATCAGATAATAATAAAATAGTATTTTAATGCAATATTTACAATCATATACACGTTTTATAAACGTTTAAGAAAAGATAAATACCTTTCGTAAAAGTTTCAAAAGCCTCTCTCTAGCTATTTTTCGTAATTCCGCTCGTCCTAATTCTTGGAGTAATATAGCAGAGTTAAGTAAAGCTTGTTCGTGCTCCGGATCAAATTCCAAAGCTTTGTCCAAATATGCCAAGGCTTGAGATGCTTTTCCTTGTTCCAAGAATACAACACCAAGCTGAAATTTCAAAATATTTGGTATATCTTGATTATATTTCTTATATAGTTTAACATGTATGCGCATACTGAAGTGATATGCTTACATTATAATAGATATCAGGATTATTACTGTCGTAAAATAGTGCTCGTTCATAGACTTCTTGAGCCTCTTTTGTACGATTAAGTTTAATTAAAATATCGCCACGATTAATATATGCTTGTGTATAATCCGCGCGCATGCTAATCGCCTGTCTGTATAATAAATCAGCCTCTTCTAATCTAGTTTCATTCTTAGCGATTAAGTTAGCTAAATTAACAAACACATTTAAATGATTCGGTGCTACACGTGCTTGATAAGATTCTCCCGGTTTCGCTTTCGGTAATAATGACTTGGCCTAGAAAAACACAAGATAAATGTGAAAGATGTTTACATCGCATATTATCACGTAACGATTAAAATAATCTTTCAAAAACATTTGTTATGATTTACCTTCAAGTATGCATCTTCAGCTTCCTTGAACATTTTCAAATGATTGTAAGTTCGTCCGACATTAATGTGTGCTCCAATATCGTCGCCCTGAACTTGTACAGCCATGTTGAAAAAATTCAATGCTTCTTTAAACCGGCCTTGACTTTCTAACGCATGACCCACGTTATTAAATAACTTAGCATTCCTGTCGTTCACTTTCAAGCCAGACATGAATATTGAGTATTCATCTAGCCAGTCGTAATTCCTGACAAATGTCTTCGTCGTATGTGCCGCCAGAAGAGTCACGAGTAAAAATAGCACTAATTTCTTGCATCTGGTAGAGATAATATCCGCATAAGACACATCATGATCTTCTCTCGATTCATGAAAATAATTGGCAAATCGAATCACACATGAGCTGACTTACTTCTTGTCCGCCAAAATGCTCCATCCATATCCAATAAGCATGCAAAATCCCATTGAAGGTGCATACAACACTCTCTCAGCAATTACAAATCCAACCGGAAAGAAAAGGTTTGACGCAGGTAGAAAAGGGAGTATCATCATAGCCAAACTCTGTGTTATTTTGTAAAAATACAAATATTAGACTGATGTTTTAGTACTTCTCACAGAATCTATCTAAGCATATACCATTTTTGTTTTCTAGAAAAACATGCATAATATCGTCTAAATTTCTTTCATCTCGGAAAAAGAATAAAATGTCAAGACACCGTTATTTGGTTATTAATAGTTTCTTATCTACTTTGGTTATTTATAGTTTCTTATCTACTTCCTTGCTTCTTATCTACTTACTATATAATACATTAGACATCGAATTTCTTACCATAATAAGTATGACTGACGTTTGTCTGCTATGTGTTACAACAGCTGTTACAAGCAATCCTATTACAGTTCCGTGAGTAGCTAAGGTCGCGAGGTTGCGAACATCCATAAAGCTTTCTATCAACGGTATCGTTCCCATTGTCCAATCACAGCATAAATCACTTGGAAGAAATAGCAGCCTTAAATTCACTGCAGCAAGATAATTATATGTAAGCTGTCTTGTTGGTGTTGCAGCAACCGATGCGGGATTGTCGAATCTGAAAGATATATATTGCCATTATTTATCAATTTTCATACTATAAATAAATGTCGCATAATAAATTACGCATGTCTATACATCTGCGGTCAATCATACCTGGTAAATACAGGTAACTTTGAGCCCATTATGTGTAATCGTAGAATAAGCAGGCTAAATGTAACAAGTGTAAGAGCGGTCAAACGTTTTGTACCCTCGCCTGACCATGCAGGTGAAATTTTATTACCACCAAAAGCCGATTTCAATGCTAAGAAAATATCCCTCGCTCTAACCTGAATATTGCAAGTGATCAGTTAATTTCTTATTAAATTTCTAACATGTAGCAGATCCAGTAACTCTTACCTTCTGTACAACAAAAATCTCGTACAATACACAAACTGCAGTGGCTGTGATTCCCTGTTCCTTGCACAACATTGCAGTAAATACAAAAAACATAGATAATATCAAGGATTTCCACCCTATAAAAGCATACAGTGCATAAGTAATACGTGATGTATTTTCCACGGTGTGGATCATCTCACAGTTTTTGCATTAACATTATTACCTGTAGATCTTTTGCTTTTGCAACATTTAGTGTACGTGATTAAAGCTGCCAGATAAAATAAAGAGGACAAAGTCTCTGCTCTACCAACTACACCTGTGACCTAGGAATGTAATTACGTTTAAAGAGATCAATGATATCATTGCTTTATAAGTAATAATTTTATCTTTCTAATTTTTTTTTACATACTGCTTCTGTGTGTATAGGATGTACAGCAAATAATAAAGACGATACAAAACTTGCTGCATCTGGTAGAAACATCAAACAGGTCCTGTAAAGGATTTTTACACAATTTTGTTTTCAGATTGAAAATTTGCGAAACATATTTTACACGATAAAAAAATTGTGGAGAAATTAAAGAAATTTTGGAGAGAGATTAAAGAAGCGTAATTTCCGGTTTATTAGTTTTCTTTTCATAATGTTGAAAATTGACGTACGAGATTGATATAAACAAACCTGAAATATAATAAGCATACTCCAACATGTAGTATAACATTTAGTAGATGATATCCCATAGGATCCAGCTGATGAATCAGGTAATTCCATCGAAATGTGAGTACGCAAAGAGGTCTATAAGATTTGTGCGATTGTTCCTATTAAAAAAACACACACAAAAAGACAATTTATTAATTTGGAGCAATTTCATAACTGTTTTAATTTTAATAATTATTTAATAAAAAAACATACGAAAAACAACATTTTCTATATACTTTTTAGATAATCTAAAAAACCAATTAAAGAGATCAAAACCATCTGTAAATATCGATAAAATTTTTATCATTATTATTCGTTTTATTAAACATTTATTTATGATTGTTCAATTCATACATCAAAGACAGAAAATGCATATAAATAATATTAACCCTTCGCAGACAGATCTCAAAAATGATCTACGAGTCAAATACTGGGTTTGTAAGACGCACGCTACTTTAAAATCGAATATCTTCGAAAAAAATAAATATTTTGTAGAAACACTTGTTCATTTTGAGTAATGTTCATTTTAAGAACATAATTTTCGATTAATCTATACAAATATATAGGATTTATCTGTCCTATATGTAATTAGTATGCAAATCGCAGTCTCGAAAATTTAGCATTATTAAGATCAATCAAACAGTCTATAATCTCAAAATAGCCGCGAAGAAAATCTATTTACCGAATGTAGTTGCATTTTGTAGTACCGTTTCTCTTGTTACATCCAAAAGAAATCGATATAAATTTAAAGAATAATAAAAAGCTTTTGAAAACTTCAACGTTACTATACTGTCTCTGATATGAAAATGCAGTTTATACAAATGTAGTTTTTATTCTGTTTTATAAATGAAAACTCGATATATCAAAAATAATAATCGATGTTAAAGATACCGACAAAATTCCTGTTTCTACACATTGTTGCGTTTATGTCGCCTAAGAGTAAACAACAGTCATCCGCGAGAAAACAATAAATCGAATGTACCAATTTTCTCTTTTCCTCGATAGTATCTTTTCTAAACAGTTCTGTGATTCTCGTGAGAAATCAATAGAACATCAGTGCAGAACTGTCGAGATTTCTGAAGAGATTTCGAGAACGATCAAACATTATCCAATTGTCAAGAGTAAATAGTAAAGAAACCATCGTTCGCATACTGATGTGTAAAAATGGGATATATCTGGAAATTGTGCCGGTTTCGCGATTTTCCACTTTATGCACGGGCGAAGCGAAACGAGGGGGGAACGGAAGACAGAACGGGGGATCGGATCGGGATGAAATGGACAGGACGCTCGCGGATCAATACGCAGGGGGCCGTCTATAGTAGCGGTGAAGAAGGAGGGGAGGATCTCGAACGCGCGTCCTCCAGCAATGGGGGAGGCCGGACGATACCTCCACATTCTCTCTCTCTCTCTCTTTCTGTCACAAACTCATTTTCTCTCTCTTTCTCTCTTTTTCTCACATACTCTCTCTCACTCACACCTTTACTCTCTCTCGCACCTTATGCATCGGAGTGCCCCAGAAGTCGTTGTAGAAGACATTCTTGAGGGGCGTGTGGGGTCTGAGGTCGCGGTTATCCTTGATCGCCGAGATGTCGTCGAAGACGAAGCCGCAACCGAGGCTGTTTAGATACACGGCGAACGCGGTTACCGCCACGATCGCCGCGAGTGCTCCCCGCGCAGGCACTCCCATCACAAATAACACATTGATCGGCCGGTCGCCTTTCGTTTCTTTCGCGCGATCTCCACGGACCGCCCGGGGGAACAGAAAGAACGTTTCGCACTACGTTCTCTTTCACTCTTTCTTCTTCCTCCTTTCGACTTCTTTTCTTCCTATCTTCCTTTCACTTCCAGCTGTATCGCGGTATTTTTAATTTCGCATACTGCACGAGAGACGCAAGAGTGTCATCTCCACGTACGTCGACCGCGTACACCACGTTCGCTTTCAGGCACATGACCACTGATCCCGACGTGCTATGACCGGATACCAACACGAGTGCCGGCGAGGCGAAGAACCGCGTCGCGGCGTCGCCGACATGGTAGACACTCTGCTCTGTGGAACAACGCACCTCAGAGAAGAAACTTCAGATTATCGCAGACCTTCGATCACTTTCTCGGTTCCTCAAATGAACTCGTTTTGTCGCGATCGAACGCGAAGAAACACGACGGACGCGAAGAAAACGCGAACGTACGGTACGCTGACGTACCGTGCACCACCACGATCGAGCTGTCAAACGAAGCGTTGCGCACAGCCGCGCAGCCGACGACAGCGACGTTCCGGCGTTGTCGCTGCGCGCGCGGGGATCGAACTCAAGAATTTTAAAAAGTTGCATCGGATCATATAATATAAATTATTTAACAGATAAATATTACGTGCTATTGGCATTTTGCTTTTTGTAATTGTATATTCTCAGATTCGTATATAATTCTCTTCTTCTGTTCTTGTCGGGACGAAAACTCCTCGCAAATCAAGATTTTATGTCCCTTAAATTATTCGATTACATAAAATCCTTATTCGTGTCTTTCGACAAGTTTTTCTTTCGACAAAAACAGAAGAGAATGAAACATGAATCTGGGAATATACAATAACGTCTTTCGAAGTTTCTGTCTCGACACATATAAGAAAATAATCCGAAAATATATAATAATTACAAAAAGCAAAAATCTGTCAATAGCACATGTAATCTCTGATAATAATTGTATAATAATAAATTGTATTGTGCACAATTGCCCTTATCTCACTCTATCGTATAGCAAACAAATGGTCGTCTTAAAGCTGTCAAAACAGCTGTCAAAAGCTATATAAGGTGGTAGAAGATTAAAAGAATAAAATCTTAAATTTCTTTTATTTATCAATATAAACTTGTTATTTCTAATATCGCATGAAAATCAGGAAATTTGTTGAAACGTTCGAATCTCACATTTTTGTGGCTTTAGGGAATTTTACAAAATATTTTAGATTGCAAGAGAAGAAGGAAATATATTGAAACTCTCGAATCTCTCACATTTTTGTGGTTTTAGGGAAATTTAGAAAGTGCCCTAGAAAGAAAATCAGGAAATGTGCTGAAACGTTTGGAACTTACATGTTCGAGATCCTAGGAAATTTTAGAAAATACCCTAGGAGCGCCACTTCGTTGCGCGTGAACTTGGCGCGAGGCACTACCGTGTCTCTTGATGAATTTAAGAAGCTGAGAGCATTTTACTTATCCCTGAAGTCCTCGAGTGATGTTCATGTTTTCTGAATATAAACCACTTCATTTTCACAATACATCGTCTAAGTCTATTATTATCTGCGTGTCGATATTATCTGCGGAGCAATATTGAGGAAGATTGCGAATATGCTGTAATTTGCACATAGATGGAGGTGACGCCAATTAACCAATCACAGGCCAGAATTCTCGAGTACATAAAAGTGCTGTGTATTGTTATTTTTTGTGATAAAATCTGGTAAGATGTTACGGTTCTACTCTATTCTATCTTGCCGTATGTTTCTGAAACATTAAACACTTATTTTCGAAGAAATTGACCGAAAATACAGTTAAATATTAAGTGCGTATATTCGCAACACTGCCGAGACAAGTACGTCATTGTCATATCGGAGCAAGAATTCATGTTCGACATAGATTAAGAAACGGTGAGAACGCGAATGTGTTCATGTTCTGTTCTTTTGTTTTGGTTTGATTTTTTGTTTTTCAACTCTCTGACCGTTTATTTAGCAGCGAACGTCCAAGTTGGATCTTTACCAGAGTTTCTATTTTCTCGAGAGATCCGTTTTTGTTAGTGTGCCGGGTGGAAGTTTATCAAGTACGTCTGTACGTGAATGTAGCAGTAGTTAGAAAACAGGTTTTGCTGTGCAATCGATTTTTTTACTGATCTTGCAAATGGTTCATATTCATATTTGAATGTAAATGTAGAATATATCAATTTTAAATAGTTTGTACTTACAAGTTCTTATAGTTTGATACGTTTAATAAAGATGTATCACATATGTAACATCCAGGTGATAATCTGTGAAGATAATATTGATTTGTTGGTGACAGGTGATTTGAACATTCATTATGCCGCGTAGAAAACAGCAGCAGCAGCAGCAGCAGAAACGCTGTGTAGGCGAAGACACTAGAATTGCAGTTAACTTGACTATAAAAAAATTGTTGAATACACCTGACCAAAAGGAGCTGGAGTTTCCATCTTCTTATACAGCAGAGGAGAGAGCATATGTACATGAACTAGCTAGAGAACTTGGCTTGAAATCTAAAAGTCGAGGGTATGAATAGAATATAAATCTATTTTAGTTAATTAATTTTAAGTAAAACTTTATTCTGATAATCTTACATTTATTTGTTTAGCAAAGGTACAAATCGATTTTTGACAGTATATAAAAGAGAAGGTTCAACGATAGTCCAAGCTGATGCTGTGATAAAATTACAAAAAACTTCAAAGCAAAGCATATACAATCTGATGCAAACTTTTCCATTAAATCACAGAGAATGCCAGGACCTGCTTCCTCCAATTGAGAGAGAACGCCCTCTCAGCAATGATGGTATATATAATTAATTAATTATACAGAAATACATTAATTTTTTAAATTACTGATTATATTATATTAAAGAAGTTATGAGATATATGTTTGTTATATTCTCTTGTCAAATATTTAGAGATTCTGTTATATTACATGGAATGTTATATAATTTATTATACTTTAAATGTTTAAGTTTTATATTATTGAGAATATTTTTTTTGCAGTAAATACAAATACCAAGGCAATGGGCAGATTGAACAATAGCATACCGCAAGTACCTCAGTTGAAAACAAATTTTGACACTTTACAATATCGCAAATCTCTGCCAATTTTTAACTCCAGAGAAGAAATTCTCAATGCGTTAAATAATTATCAAGTAGTCATAATTGCGGGTGAAACAGGATGCGGTAAAACAACACAAGTGCCGCAGTACATCTTAGAGCACTATCAACAGAAGCATCAACCTTGTAGAATTATTTGTACACAACCAAGGCGCTTATCAGCAGTATCGGTGGCCGAAAGAGTGGCATACGAGAGGGACGAAAAAATTGGTCAGACATTTGGGTATCAAATAAGATTAGAAAGTAGAGTGGCACCAAAAACTCTTCTGACATATTGTACAAACGGCGTATTGCTTAGAACATTGATGGGTGGTGATTCCGCTCTCACTACTCTTACACACATCATTGTTGACGAAGTACACGAACGCGACAGATTCTGTGATTTTCTTTTAATAGCGTTAAAAGATGCGTTAGTCAAGTATCGTTCTCTGAAACTAATACTTATGAGCGCTACAATGGACACCAGTATTTTTTCGAAGTATTTTAACAAATGTACCGTTATCAACGTTCCTGGTAGATCATACGAAGTGGACGCGTATTTCTTAGAGGATATCTTAAAGATAACGGGTTACATGACAAAAGAAATGTCACAGAAGAAAAAGAATCTTTTGAAGAAAAAAGAGAAACAAAAGACGCTGGAGACCTGGAAGATGTACAAACCACAGAATCTTACTGGAAATAGCAAGAATGAAAACAGCTTGTTGCCTGCTCCGATTTTAGCCCAACAAAATGACCCGATACCGGAAAAAGTCAAGTTGGAATCTTGGCTGATCGAAGAAATGGACAAAAGCATTTTTGACGCCTGGGTGAACGGGAGAGAAGATTACTTCGCCCAACTTTTGCACTTTATATTATCTGAAAATGTCTCAGTAGATTATCAGCATTCCGAAACTGGCATAACACCGCTGATGGCCGCTGCTGTTAGAGGCTGCATAAACACGACCGAGCAACTTCTCAATTTAGGCGCGAATCTCAACCTGAGATCGGCCAACGATTGGACCGCATTAGAATGGGCAAAGAGCAGAAATCAGACCGAATGTGCCGAACTGATCGAGGCTTACATGAAAACTTACGATTGCTCAGCGTCAAACACCGAACTACAGAATATCACGAGCACGTCGCTCTCCGAGGAAGATAAGCTCTTGCTCGACATATATCATCGCACATTCAACGACGAGAATATTGATTACACTCTGCTGTTAGAATTAATATTTTATATTCATCTAAAAATGCCTCCCGGCGCGATTTTAATATTTCTACCGGGATATGATGATATTGTCATAATGAGAGAAAAAATCAATGCGGAGGAGAAAAAGATGAATCAAGGTTTACGTTACAATTTGTATATTCTTCATTCTAATATGCAGACGTGTGATCAGAAAAAAGTGTTCAAGCCCAGTCCGCAGGGCGTACGGAAGATCATACTCTCAACCAATATAGCGGAAACCAGCATCACGATCGATGACATTGTGTATGTTATTGATTCAGGAAAAGTTAAGGAAAAAGCTTACGATGCGATATCGGGTGTCTGCACGCTGACTCCCAACTGGATATCACAAGCGTGCGCGAAGCAGCGGAAAGGTAGAGCGGGCAGATGCAGACGAGGAATTTGTTATCGTCTGTTCTCTTCGGTCCGATACAATAGCATGCAGCCTTACCAAACGCCCGAGATTTTGCGGCTGCCGTTGCAAGAATTGTGTTTGTACACGAAACACTTAACATCAGGTAATATGCCTATAGCCGAGTTTCTGGACAAAGCTTTGGAGCCGCCGTCTAACATAGTAACCAGAAACGCGGTGCAATTGCTGAAGACTATCGACGCACTAGATCCGTGGGAAGATTTAACCGAATTAGGTACCCATTTACTCGATTTGCCGATTGAACCGAGACTTGGAAAGATGTTGTTGTACGCTGTCGTCTTAAAATGTTTAGATCCTATTTTAACGATTGTTTGCAGTTTAGCGTATAAGTAAGTATACGTTTGAATAATATACGCTCATAAATGAGTATGTTATTAGTCACGAACAAATATTCGCAGGGATCCTTTTATAATACCGTCCCAACCGTCGCAAAAAAGAGCCCTGACTGCGGTACGAAAGAAATTTGCGACCGGAACTTATTCGGATCACATGGTAGTTCTGCGAGCGTTTCAGGGCTGGCAGAACGCTCGCGCGACCGGTAAAGAGCGTGCTTTCTGCGAAAAGAATTTCATTTCCGCTCCGGTAATGGAGATGGTTGTCGGAATGCGTACGCAACTTCTCGGCCAGTTGCGTGCGTCTGGATTCGTTAGAGCTAAAAGTCCTGGCGATATTCGAGATTTGAACTCGAACTCTGAAAATTGGGCTGTTGTGAAAGCAGCTCTGACCGCGGGATTGTACCCCAATTTGATTCGAGTCGACCGAGATCACATGCAATTACGAACACAGTATGTATAATTATTTCTTTAGCAATATTATTTGATGTGTAAACGTGTGTATGTATTATATATGTTCTGTGTTACATAAAGAAAAGAAGTCAAGGTGTTCTTCCATCCGTCTTCGACTTTGAGAGATTATCCGAAGTCTCCAAGGATGACATTTGCGCAAACGCATGCAGCTAATGTACAATCCTTGCCATGTGAGTGGCTGCTTTATGAAGAGATGAGCCGTACCGGACGTTTCTGTCACGTAAAAGTAGTCACGCTGATTAATCCACTAACTGTAGCTCTGTTTAGTGGACCAGCTAGATTACCAATGGATGTGATTTACGAAGCTGAAGGTAACAAAGTGTCACACACATATACGATTGTGTGAACACAATTATCAACTAAATACGACAAGAGCGAACCAATAGCAAAATGTTATGCAATAATTCCTAGACTAGACAATTAAACAAAATTTAATTCAAAGAATTTAATTCAAAACGTTTAATTCAAGTCATCTTCAGTTGGCATGATATTTATGACAACATGTTTTTGCATAACATTCTCCTATTAGTTCGCTTCTGCCATATCACATTTAATTTTGATTAACCGATACAAACCGAAGGTCACCTCTTATTTATATTATTTTACTTATAATTATCCATGCATTTGCAGCTGTACCGGAAAGTGAGTCAGATTCGGAAGTTGATGAATCCCACGAAGGCACTCTTTTTAAACTCGATGATTGGGTGGTATTTAGGCTCGATCCTGAAACGGCTCAACTGTTCCTACATCTGCGACAGAAATGGAACGCTTTATTCCTCAGGCGCATGAAAGCACCGAACAAGGCCATGTCGGCTTTAGACGAGAAAGTTGTTAACACTTTGGTGACTGTAATCACGAATGAGGAACAAGCGTACGGGCTTCAGCAGCCAACCGGCATCGGGCAGAGACCACGTCCATTGATAGTCGATTATTATCCCGCAAACGTCAGAAGGGATGATTATCCAGAAGTAAGTCTATAATGTTTGCTTGATTTTTATTAATGTTCGTAAATTTTGGTAAATTGTTCAGGCAAATTTTAATGTGAATTGTATTATATTTTTAGAGATATTTCTAAAGCAAGAGAAAGAAGAACTGTTCGTCTCTTGTTTAAAAATAATGTGTTCTGTTGCGATCGTTAATTTTAATGAACATTAATTGCTGTTATTATTTAATTTGTACATGTATAAGAAATTTCTGCTGTTATTATTGAATTTGTTCATGTATAAGGGATTAATTTTCTAAGTGGATATTTGTGAAACAAAGCTATTGCAGTTATGTGATGTGTGTGATGTCTCAATCTGTACACATACTTGTCGAATGTACAAGTGTGTTTTATCACATTACACATTCTGATTCCCAATAGGTAAACTAACAAAAGTAAGAGAGAGTGTGATATATTAAGTATTAGTGCATAATAATAGTGCATAATCTCTCCTGGTAGCATTCGTCCTTTTTTACGCTTTAATGTTGTAGCTATATATATGTATAAGATAGAGAGTATTCTTTTATTATTCTCAACTATATCTTGAAGATAGAGATAAGGGATATATATCATCGTCAAGATCAACATATATCCGCGATGGGCCAACTCTCTGTCAATGTCGTGACACATATCGTGCGTGAAATTGTCGTTTAATTTTTATGTACAAATTTTACATGCTCCAAGTAGCACCACTAATTCATAATTATGTAAATAAGCCTTAAATGTACGTATTACGTAAAAATATGTGATATGGATTGCACAGTCACTACCGCTGTAACTTAACTATGTTTAGTACTGTATACTCTCATAGTAGAATATACACACAAATACAGTAGCCTCTCTTTAAACTCGGAAGTTTCTATTCTTATATATACGTTCGTTTCTCTCGCTCGCTTTTTTCTCTTTCTAACAATGAAGAAAAGACAAATATAAAAGTGACGGATTTACGATTTTATTTTGGTGACATACATTGCTACAAAAAAAGATCACTCTGTCGCGCCCACTTCTAATTCCTTCTCGTTTGTCCTTCATTCTTTTACATTTTTTGTCACATTGATCGGTCGACGTTCCTTATATTTTATTTCACGAGCGGCCGAGATAACTTATGGCCTAAAACATGACAAGGAGTTTTATCTCTCTCTATTTGGATTCATCTCTCACAACTGGGCGCGTTTCGATCTCAAAATTTCCGAGTTTCGAAGGAGTTACTGCAGTTTGTATAAATTACCGATTATTATTAGAGTAGTGATATAGAACGCTCAATAATTAAATGACACGTGCTATGCGATACATTTAAGATTTTTATGTTTTACAGTATTCTACTCTTGGAAAATCCTGATTATTGTTGAAACAAGCAAAAAAAAACGACTGAATTACATAGTGATACTCTTGTATCATGTAAGCGAACTTGTATGTGTACCAACGAGCAAACATGTTATATCAATTGATATAGGTTTTTTTTTCAATGATTTTTTTGTTTTTTCTGACGCACATTACAAAAAATGTCAAGTACAGTCAAAATATTAGAAACAGAATGCATTTATCATGACATCTTAGTTTACTTTTATATCGTGATGAGATCAATGTTGTTCAATGTGAAACGACGGGACACGCACACACACACACACACACAAGTGAGCTAACAATAAGAATTGAGAATAAAACATGTGTATTGTAATGTGTCAAACTAAGAGTGTGGTTTATTTATAATCATTAAAGGAATAAAAATATGAACACTATGTCAAAGAAACAATATAGCGCACCGTTTTATTTATATTCGATGCGACTGATTTGAGGCGGACTTTGACTTCCGCTGTGTACAAGCAATAAAATTATATGTTTCTCACATGATGCTTCTCACTCGTGATATATATAATTTTTTGCGTTATGAAATAAGACAAAGTCCACTCATATTACGTCAAATATTTGTTTCTATTCCAATACAATAGTAGTATTCTACTCTAGGAAGAAAATATAGCTACGTGTGTGCATTGCTGTGTAAGTTTTATTATTTTGATGTTCCAACAAAATCAAATGTCTCTTCAATTTGTATCTTCAAAAAAAAGAGTATAAAGTATGTTGTTCTCTCTTTTTTATGTGCATGTATTTTAGTAAGCAATCCTACGAAAATTTTATTTTAATCGAATACTAGAAGAAAGAGTCCAGGAGTAAAATGTAATGTATCAAAAAAATGGTCAGATGATTACACAATATGATCCATGTGTTACGCTAGGTTGCGTTATTGTTCGACCCACGTGATCGTACGGTCACGCAAATACTTTTAGTTAGGTTAAGTTATCTTCGATGAGATGACAGTAGTTTGTAATCAAGTAATTAAACTTAGTTGTAATTATTTGTTGTGTTCCTAACGCATGTTATAAAGAATAACACGAGTAGAAATTTGATTCGATTTGTTGTTAGTCATATCGGTGTTCTAGAACACTTTGCTTTTTTTGCGTCGATCGTCACTTCGTTTATTTGAAACATTCGCAGGTATCTACCTGCGCGCATCATGTTATTTGCGGAAAATTAAGAGAGCCGCGTTTTCGTTGAAATGTTATTTGTCCAGTGGAATTGTTATCGTCTGTCGACAGTGAATCGAATTTTAGAGCGATCTAATAGATTGTGGCCTAACCTCTCGTTACCTCTGCGATGTAAATCAAGTGAGTTACGGCGGCTAACTTTACCTGATCATAGTATCGATTTGTTTTTGTCGACATCAAGCGACAGTTCATCTTTATTTCAGACAATGTGGTTGTCACTATCGCCGATGTGTCGAAGGAGGTGAAACCAGCAAAACGTCCCGAATACGTTCCAAGAAAATATTGTAAGTGTCGAGATTTTTTGTTTAAACAGTTTTACAAAACTATTATACACACACATACATATATATACATATTTTGTTTGAAAAAACAAATTAACAATTAAATTATCATGTAAAGTGTAACATGACTCTTCATTTTTGACAGTGTTAAACGCTCACTCTCAAGAAACGCTGAGGCATTTAAAATGGATGCTTCAGAAGGACGTTTTGCGCCAGGATATGTTTCTGATGGGTGGTCCGGGTACTCGGAGACGGGAAATCGCGCTTGCATTTCTGGAGCTGACGGGACGAGAATTGGAGTTCATCGCGCTCAGCCGCGATACCACGGAAGCGGATTTAAAGCAGAGGAGAGAAATCAAAAGCGGCACCGCGCACTATCACGATCAGAGCGCGGTGAGAGCCGCGATCGATGGCCGGGTTCTTGTGATCGAGGGTGTGGAGAAGGCTGAGCGGAACGTACTGCCGGTGTTGAACAATTTACTGGAAAATCGCGAGATGCATCTAGAAGACGGCAGATTTCTCATCCCAGCGTCCCGCTACGACAAATTGCTGAAGGTATTGAAATTTACCTGTACGATCATGTGGGAGACATTTTGCTTTCATATAAAGCTCAATTCCGGATTGTCGCATGTTTCTGACGAGAAAAATTTAATTCGCAGGTGCATACGCAGGCGGAATTGGACGCGTGGCGTCTGGTGCGAGTCAGCGAGGACTTCCTTGTGATAGCACTGGGTCTGCCTTCACCGCGATATCCTGGTCATCCATTAGATCCCCCGCTCAGATCTAGGTTTCAAGCTCGGCACATTCCGCCACCGATTTTTGAGGTAAGTACATTGGAAATACGTGATTTTTAAAAGATTAATGGATCGGTCTTTAGGACGCAATCAATCAAATCGATTTTCTGCGCGAAGCGTCGAAATGTTAAACGTCATGCAGAATGTACGTATGTAGAGAACTTATATCGATATTACCTTACCAACACATATAGAGTGAAATCAACATTTGAAGAAGTCATTAAACAAGTTTCTGATTGTATCGCGATAACATTCCATTAAAACTTTGTCACAGCGATTTACGATCGTACGTACCACGTGATTACTCCGCTCCATTATTAAAATTGCTTGTCTCGACGATGTAATGATTAAAGGACACGAGTTTAATTTATTTCTTCAACTTCACATTGCGTTCTCTTCACGATCGCTATCAGATGTAACTGCAAGAAGAAAAATATATGAAAGAAGAAAGTAACAATTCGATAATACCAGCGAATTTACAGGAATGTCGCCTCCCCACGTAGGAAACGATCGCGCGCGCGATATAACTCGCGAAACTTTCGCCTGATTTATGGGGTCGGAGTGGCATACCATTAGACATGGGGTGCGGAGGTCACACAACCCCTCCGCCGCGGATCCGTCCATCCCTTCCTTCCTTTCGGTGCTCCTCTCGTTCGCATATAAAGGCGGACTCTTGGCTGCGCCATGGTCACAGGCATTGTGCGGCCTCGGATCGCGTGTCCCAAACAGTCGAAACCCTCACGTTCTGTCCTCCTGTACGCCCGCGAGTCGATACGTCGGGATTCGAACGACAAATTTTTACCAGTCAGATTAGAAGAGAACGCGGAGTCATCGGTTCTCAGAGTCCCCGTCACCGAGTTAGACAGCGCGATAATTCCCGATGTTAATTCGATTTTCGTTCTTTTTTTAAGTTCTTCTCATGATTTTTTTTGTGAAGAACTGTTGTGACAATGAATTATTATTTTTTATGTTATTAAATACAAAATTATTAAGAATTATTTCATTGCATCTTTTAATAAATACATTAAAAATTAATTGAGAAAAAGATGAACGATATATGAAAAATAATTAATACTTTCTACTACTACTAATTTTGTCAGATATTAAGCTCTCAAGTCTCTTTAAAACAAACAATATTTTTTTTATCATAAAGTATCGTTGTTTTGATTAATTGTTAATATTCTTCACGCATTTCGTGTGTCGCGTTATGCCGGCTATATGGGCATCATCGGAGAGGCCTCTATTCGTCCGAACAGTCTGGGTGAACGGTATACGTCACGCCGTCCTGTCACCGGACGATCCCGTCGTTAATCCGCGACTATGTCAGCGTCCGCGGACATCCACAGAAAAGAATTTTTCCGCAAAGCATCAACATATCGATACGAGATTGGAGCGCTTGAACAACTGCTTTACAAACCTGCACGTGGTGGTGGAGAAGAACTTCCCGAACAGCAAAATCGCGCCGAGAGTCGTGCGCAGACAGTCGGCTCCACCTTGCTCGAGGATGTGCAACGAGAAGAGCGGAGGTCTGCTAGAGATTTATGTGAACGACATCGATAAGCTGGACGCGGATCGCGAGAACTGCGAAGCGTTTGAAAAGGAAGACGCGACGAGCGAAACCTGCGCCTTCGACTGTAACAGCAACGTCGACGAGTCACTGCGCTTGCAGAAAAACGCATTTTCCACGATGACAGAACGCAAACAAGCCGATAGATCATCGGACACGCAGTGGAATCCTTTGTCCGAGAGAGTGTTGCAGTGGCTGGATCTCTCCGGACAGGCTCAGAACTACGAGTTAGAGATGGAATCGGAGGAGAGTCCGAAAGTCAAAGGAGATCGACGATGGAAGGCTGTCAGGCGAAGAAGACATCTTTCGCAGACACGCGAGAATTCGGTCTACGCGGAAAGAGAATCGTCGCGCATAGTTGTGCAGAATTACAGGCTGCAGAAGAGCTGCAAGTTGGAGGCACTCGCGAAGGCGGCCGAGGCGAAAGTCGCACAAAAGCGATTATGCAAGATAAAGGACGCGACGACGGGGGACGAGGAGCGGAAAGAGGAAAGCGAAGCTAAAGCTGCTGAGGAGGAATTGAAGAACGAAGACGAATCTCGGAACGATGTAATGACTGTATGGTCTCCGCCTGGTCGCTTACAGCTGCACATCGTCATGCCGAGCTTCAATTCTGACGGTGAAAAACGCGCTTCGTCCCTGGAATCTCTCGTCTGTGATTGAACGATAGATAGATCGACGGGTAAACGCAATAAACGTTTCCGTGTTCCACCTGCAATTGACATTCTTTGTATTGTCACTTTGTTTCACGTTGCTTTGTGAACTTTTGTTTCGTAGCGTCAAAATGAGAAAAAAAAAAAAAAAAAACTGTGTGATATAAAAGTTTGTGATGTAAAATAAACAATATTATGTGTCTTTCTCAAAGTGGTGCGATTATATTATTATGATTGATGTAATTTTTGTACCGAGACTTAAAAACAATGTGTCCTCGGTGCAATATGCATTTTCGACAAATATCACGGAGGTACAAGGTATTTATCAAGTTATTGGAACTTCACGAACAATTGTAACATTTTTATGTTTTATATTTCGTAAAAAAATATATTAATATATTTAATATTTATTTAAATAAATATATTAATATATTACTTCGTTATTTTATTGAATGCAAGATTATTATAAAAAACATATATAAGATTGCATGCGAAGTATAACATCCAAGAAAATCTGACGTTCTCTTTATTTGTGTGCTTCAAGATACATCTCGACATTCCGCATAGATAGCACTTTCGTCGGGAGTTAATCCGAAGTCGTCCTTTTGTAAATCCGTTGTGCGCCGAGAGAATTGGAGTCGACGGAGACGTCGCGCGTTTGTTTTACGTTGGTCGGGAAACTGAATAGAACTCAGTTAATAATAACGCGGAAAAGATCACTTAAAACTTCAAAATAATTACACGGTATAGAGTATTTAAATCGTTTGCTCATGAAACAAATACTATTCGTCACGAGAAGCGTAGTGTATATATGTATATATATCATTAGTCTGTGGAAATTGCTGTCACGCGCAGAAAATGAACCACGAGATATAGGTACGTGCACGTACTACATATACTTTAGAGAAGACAGAAAGTGGAAAGAGGCAAAACATATAAACCAAGTAAACTATCCGCGGATAGAAATCGTCTTCGAAAGTTTTGAAGTAGATTAAAAACATTTTTTCAGAATAATCTAATTTTTAATGTTTTGCTAATTCTAGCTTCTCAAGAGTTTCATATCGAAAAGTTTATTCTGCAACAAAAGACTCTTATTGTACCCCAATTTTTCTCACAAATGTGAAAATTGATATTTCTTGTTTTCAAATTTGTTTAGTTTTTTTTCAACTAAAGGATTGTTCTCGAAACATGTCGACACAACTATTGATCTGACATATGCAATAAAAATTCCGGAATGCTTACGCTGTCATTTTATACATTTTATACGTTGCCTTCTGCTAGTCGCTATAATGGAAAATGAAAATAACGGAACGGGGCCCATGTTTAGGAACCGCACAAGACAGCCATATAATATCGTCGGTGTCTATATTGTCAGAACAATAAAACTTGGTGGAGAAATAATAGCGCGCAGACGTCTATTTTCTACACGCGCGGCGGTATCATCGTTTAACAATCAATCATCCCGAATGTCCGCGTGATAGTAAAATAGAAGTTTGACTTTGTAACTGAGATGGATGTCCTTCGGAAAAATACGTCCACAATTTAAGTTTCTCAGTGATTATCAGTAGAAATACGGATGTGTGGAATATTTAACTTTATGGAGCAACATTTCTGACACACGTTAATAGAGTTCACATTAGTAGAATTTGTTTTGTTTCTTGAATATATCAAAGTTTTTTATTGTATTTTTTACAGTTTTTAAAACACCTAAAATACAAAAGTACGTCGATAAATTAAAATAAAAGACTCTCTTTATACAACGTAAAGTATTATATTATAATATTATATATTTGATCTTCAACGCGAGTGCAGCGAATCTCGCCGGAAATTGCCGGGAAATCGCGTGTTCGCGAAATAGGCGGTTAATACTTTGTTAGATCCGCTGACACACGTATCTAATCTCTCTCGGAAGAAAAGACACCCCGCGCGGCGCGCGACCTTTTTTCACGGGGGAGCGTTTTATATTAAACTCGTATTCAACCGCAACAGAGAGAAAGAAAGTGTCGATTTTTATCAATCTCCAATCTCGAAATTAGCGCGGTGCGTATTTCGATATCGTTGAGTAATCAGAGCGTGTATGTACGACGGAAGTCCGATATGTTGGCAATAATCGAACGTGGGCTGAAGTTAAACGGGAGAGAAACGCGTTTCGGTAAAATTGATTCTCCATTTCTTCTATTTTCGCGGCGAGGTCCCGGGGACGAGTCACGAAAACCACATTCTCGCCAACGCTGCAATTACGGGCCGCGATCGAGAGCTCGAGATTATAAGCCCCGAGGCAGATTGAAAGTTTTCGATGAAAATTCCGCGGATGGGGTTGCGGAGTATCTCGCGTGTCGAGTGGTAGTTATTCACTCGGGTGCTCGGGTGCGCGGCGCAATGTTGGAAGGCTCTCGGTGTTAATCACTCTCGGAAAGGAGGACCGCGCCGGTTTCGTACCGGGGAATCGCGGTATAACATTCCTCACGTGCGCGCTTCCGCCGCGCTTTCGTGCGCCGAGCTATGTAGGTAATGCCGACTTTCCGAGAGAGAGAAAGAGAGAAAGAGAGAGAGAGAGAGAGGAGAGAGCAAGCGGAAGTAATGGCACTAGATAGCTCCGCGTTCTCCATGTGCTTTGTCGATTTCGAGTAGCTTCAACGCGCTGCAGATAGACTGCGTTAAGTAACGCTAAATATATTACATCCTGCTACACAAGTCGTGAACTTCCCCGAGTACGAGAGTTTGGAACTTCCGTTTGATCGGACTGCGCCTTCGAGTGTGGAATGCTGTTATTAGTTTCCCGAGCGCGCGTGATATAATCGCGCGTAAATTGGACGCTTACTTAATGACTGTAATGCGAAAATTTAATTCAAAAGTTTCTCCCGTTTAATATCGTTGAAATACATAGCATTACTGTATACAAGTTATGCGTTTTAATATATATATTTACTGAAGATATGATAAGATATACATATAATATCTTACCTTTGGCTTATAAAAGACAACAATCTGCAAGACGCTTTAACAAGCGGATAATTAATTAAAGTCTCCACTAATGAGGTGAGGTTTTTGTAGATTTAATCTCGGGATTTTATTTTTAAGGAACAATTCGAAATTTTGAGAAGTTTAGCGCCGAACGTCGACACCGGGAAATTGTCACAACTGTTGTCGTGTGCTCACGCATTAGTCACACAGGAAGCTGTCACCGTAGGCTTGCCAGATTTTCCTCTAGACAGTTTGTCGGCGGCGGCTTTAATTCTGGTAAATTTCAGCTCTCGGATTGATAGAAGCAGATTGAGTTTTGTCAGTCTTGACATTAATTTCGCGTGTTTGCGTAGGACAAAAGCCCGGACTTGTCGGTGCACGACGTCTTTTATAGATTTTATACTGTCAACAGTAAAATTAACACCACCGAGAAAGCTGGCGATCTTTTAGAAGTCAGCATAGAGCGCGATAATGCGACGACAAATTTTCACGTAAGAGAGAAAAGAACACTGTTCGTTTATGTTTATTAGCGCGTGATTGCATTTGAATTTATTTTGCAAATAGGTTTCTCACGGCACGAACCAATTGTCAAGCGCGAATAACGATCATTACATAGAGACGAATTATCAGAATAATTTGTTAGCGAGCATGCTGGAGTCACACTTGGCGTCCGATTTCTGTCTGATCGGACCAAAAGGTTGCGGCAAGTCCACCACCGTTCGACGACTCGCTGACTTATTAGGGTACGAAGTGGAGCCGATAGTGCTTTATCAGGCAAGTCTCTCGCAAAAAGAGCAAAGAACTCGGTCTGGCTCGTCTCGAAAAACATCACTGCGACAATTCGCAATGTGAAATGACATGGTTGAAATATTTTCTTAGGATATGACTTCCAGAGACTTGATTCAACAACGGACTACGTCGCTCAACGGCGACACGGTCTGGAGAAATTCACCGTTGGTCGATGCGGCTCTCGACGGCAAGTTAACCGTGCTAGACGGTATTAATAGAATCCATTCCAGTACCTTGGCTATATTGCACAGGTAATCCCGATTCTCAGCACTTTGCTAGGAATTTCAGCGCGACGTAGCTATATTATGTATAACGTAACGCCGCCACGTTTGCTCGCAGATTAGTTCACGATAGAGAGTTGCAGTTGCACGACGGTAAGCGGCTCATACGAGCCGATCGTTATGACGAGATAAAGAATGAGTTCAACAGATCCGACGAAGAGATGCGTAATCACGGTGTTCTGCGAATCGACCCGGCTTTCAGGGTGATAGCTTTGGCCGAGCCGCCGATCGTCAACAGCTCGTCCGGCCAGTGGCTAAACTCCGAGTTGCTCAGTTTGTTTCTCTTCCACGAGATGAGGCCGCTCGACAAGCACGAAGAGATCCATATTATTCGGTCAAAGGTGATCACACATCAAACACGATATCCACGTGTCTTTTATGCTCGAGTGGATTCTCTCATCGCGTCCTTTGTTGCAGTTTGGGAAACCTAGTCAGGCCTTGTTGAGTATCGTAGAATTGGCGCATGTATTGCGCTCATCTAGCGATCCGACCTTGCAGTCTCTTGCCAGCTCGCTTAGCACTCGGCAACTTTTACGAATAGCCGAACGAATGCAGAAATTTCGATGCGACGACGCTCACGACGCGGTGCAACGCGCGTGTCTGGCGCGTTTCTTGCCGGCGATCGCGAAACAAGCGCTCGAGGATTGTTGTCGTCGTTTAAACATTGTTCCCGCGAATTCCGCGACGACGGACACGGAGATCGAGTACGTGATTACGGAGGACACCGTGAAGATCGGCGACACCGTGGTAGATCGTTATCGCACCGCGGCTCTCAGCAAAGTACCCGACATTCTGTTTTACGACGTGCCGGAGCACGTGGCTCTTCTGGAACGATTGCTGCAGGACTTCAGTCTGGGTCAGAACCTACTATTAATTGGCAATCAAGGGGTGGGCAAGAACAAGATTGTAGACCGGTTGTTGCAGCTGCTGAACCGGCCGCGCGAATACATCCAGCTGCATCGCGACACAACCGTGCAGACACTGACCCTACAGCCGATGGTCAGGGACGGCAGAGTTGTTTACGAGGACTCGCCGCTCGTGCAGGCGGTCAAACTGGGACACGTCCTTGTGGTCGATGAGGCGGACAAAGCGCCCACGCATGTGACGTGCATACTGAAAGTACGTACTCGATATAGCGCGTCGAGCCATACCACGCGTGTGTATTATTATACACGCACACACTCTCTATCGGCCATGAATTCGCGAGACACACCCCTTGTCATTTTCAGACTCTGGTGGAATCGGGCGAGATGATTCTGTCGGACGGCAGACGAATCGTTCACCCCCGTACTGGCAACAACGCGCGCAATGCGGCGAACAGCATTCTCATGCATCCGGACTTCAGGATGATAGTGTTGGCGAACAGACCGGGCTTCCCGTTTCTGGGCAACGATTTTTTCGGCGCACTCGGGGATCTCTTCAGCACGCATTCCGTCGACAATCCGAGCACGCGAAGCGAGATTCAGCTACTGAAACAGTACGGTCCGCGCATAAACGAGCAAACGATATGGAAGCTGGTGAAAGCTTTCGGCGAGCTGAGAAGCATGGCCGATCAAGGTCTAGTTTCTTATCCTTACTCGACTCGCGAAGTGGTTAACATAGTCAAACACTTGGAGGTGAGTTAAAAAAAAACGCAGATTTCAGAACGAGATGCGTCGTGTTACGCAGGATTTCTTTTTTCTTTTTTTCAACAATGTTATAGAAATTCCCAAACGAACCGCTAAGTACTGTGGTGCGCAACGTCTTCGATTTCGATCGATACAGCCAAGAAACGTTCGATACATTGGTAACTGTACTACACAAGCACGGGATTCCCATTGGCGCGAGTTCAACTAATGTCGCCTTAGCTAAGGAGTAAGATATAATCTCTACTCTTTACGACTTCGTACAAGAGATTGCACATAACAATTACTTAGACTCAAATTGTGTGTGTGTGTGTTCTGCGTCTTTATATACGTAACAAATGAGGATACGGGGAGAAAATAAAGATATAAAAAGAGCCGATCAATATTCTTTCCCCTTTTCCATTGCAGAATATCTCTGCCCGCGATGAAGATCTGTGGTAGTTGGAACGTGTCGAGCACGTTCCAAAATATACCCGTTCAGGAAAGGTATGTTAAGTTAAAACCGCCGATATTTCCGGCGCAAAACGATCATACCCTAGATCGGGTCGAGACCAGATCGGCCTGGTTCACGGAAATGCAGAGTTACTGGACAATACCTATTAGCGAAAACAGTGCGGTAACCGCTTTAACGGTTTCGAATGAAGGTAAGAGAGACAACACGGACGACAGAGTACACGTTCTCACGACGAATCCTTTGAGCATATTCAGCATGACGCTGGAATCTGAGCGAGTTCGCGAAACATCGTTACAGGGCTTGATAAGTCCTGTCCGAGGCAACGAGCCGTTTTACAACGTCGCAATTGATAACTTCGATAACGTGTTGGTACACGAGGAAACAGTAAGTATAAATATGTTCGTTGCTTGTCGCAGCGAGTCGTAATTTTTGTCGATATCTTGTGAAATTATGTTTTTTAGAGTAATTCTATACTCGTGGTAAACGTAAACGAGGGTTCCGTGCGAGAACTGCAGACGTCATCCTTTTTGGATGTCGCCGGCGATAGAATATCGAGCGTTTTCAGAAGCGGCGGTCCACAGTGGAAGATGAAAACGGAATTGTTGTCGCCGCATAATCTGATTGTCTTGTATACGCTACGCGAGAGCAAAGTCGAGGTTATCGATTTAAATAGCATGAGCGTTTACTCGATGAACTTGCCGTGCAACATCGAATCGCTCTCACTCGCGTCCGAAAATAAGTGGCTGATTCAGGACACGTCGAGAAACAAGTACGTTCTTATGAAGTCTTTGGACTCGGATTCGTGTTCCAACGTTCTGCGCGAGTTGGATGAATCCAACAGCACCGATCTGAAGACCGGCAGTGTTTTGAATTGCGGCACAAGTAATCTGCACAAAACAGAGCTGAGCGAGGCTCTACAACAGAAGATCGACTCGCCGAACAGACTCTTGGTGACCGATAATACGTATGCCGGTATCGTGATCGGTTTTCCCGATTTGGATAGCTCGAACGAACTGCATTTCTGGCCGAGAAAAAGAAGAATGCGCAGCTTCATAACGCCTATTATTACGCAAAACGGCCAAGTTATAAGAACAATTTCGCCAAATCAGATGCCGGATGAGATTTATTCGAAGGATAAAAAGCACACGGAAATTTCCGGTTACTTGGAAATAGTCGACACGGTAAAGCACAAGCTGCGATACATTCCTATTCCGGCGTAAGTAAAGTTTCCAATCAGTAGTAATTATAATTTGTTTTATAAAAAATAGAAACATGAATTTTACTGTTTTACATGTTGAAAAAAAAATCTAAATAATAATATAAAAACATATATACACGCATGTTTGTTTATGTTAAATGATTTTGCGTGTATAATTTTGCGCGCGAAAGAAATGATCTGGAAAATTTTTCCTTTACACATAGACCGGTTAACGTCTCGCCATTGACACAATGGCTGTACGCGAAGGACCTTCCGCTTTATGCATCACTTACGTCGAACGAAGGTCTCGTCACAATAGACGCTGGCGGCTGCGTCCGCTTATGGGAGACGTCACTTACGAGTATAGAAAAGTCGTTAGGCGCGTGGCGCAAAATGATAGACGGTGGCGAGGAGAAATTGCAGATCACTAAGGAGAGGTATTCGGGGCAGGATGTTAGCGGGCCGAAGCACGGCAAGATCGATAAAAATAATGAACCCCACGACTTAATATCTAAGAAGAAATTACGAAAGTTACACACGCGTCATATTTTTTGCTAGAATATCGTTAAAAAGAAAATTTTAACATATAATTTTTACGTTGTAAACAATCGTGTTATATGAATCATTTTCAGGTAGAGATACGGCGGGTTTAGGTGGAAAAGGGGGATCGTATCGACTGGACGCTGGTCACACGGTGCACCAGCTCAGTGACAAAGAGAAGAATGCGGTGCCGGAACATATAAAAAAAGCCGCCCGTGAAATGGGCCTTCGCGCGTTCAAGCAACGGCTCAAGGACATACAAATGAGCGAGTACGATCACAATTTGTACAGTCAATTCAGTGACGCGGTTCGTAATCAGGTGCAGGCTTTGAGAGTCATATTAGGTGAGCGTCTTAGGTCTGAATCTGTTTTTTTTTTTAAGGAAAACGATGTGTTTTTTTATTCGTATTGCACACGTACGTCATTTATAGGTACACTGCAGGCTAAGAGCAACGAGCGACAATGGTGCCGGCATCAGACGTCCGGCGAGCTGGACGATACAAAATTAATCGAAGGATTAACGGGCGAGAAAACGATTTACCGGCGCAGAGCGGAGAAAGAGCCGGAAATTGGCGCTCCGCAATTAAAACCGAAGCGATTGAAACTCGTCGTGGACGTGTCCGGCAGCATGTACAGATTCAATGGCTACGACGGCCGTTTAGATCGCGAGTTGGAGGCGTGCGTTATGGTAATGGAGGCTTTCAGCGGCTACGAGGGAAAGTTTCAGTATGACATCGTTGGCCATTCTGGGGACGACTATCGTATCGTCTTCGTCGATCGCACGCAGCCGCCGACGGACAATAAACGACGGCTGGAAGTAATTAAGGTGGTGGATGTTGATTTTTCTCATATTCTTGTTCCCGCGGAAAAGCGTGTTACGCAATTTAATTACTAGCACGCTAATCTTTGCAGACAATGCATGCTCATTCGCAATTTTGCTTATCCGGAGATAATACAGTGGAAGCGACGCAACACGCAATTGCGAGTCTCGCGAAAGAGGATTCTGACGAGTCGATTGTAGTTGTGCTCTCGGACGCGAATCTGGAACGTTATGGGATTTCCCCTGAGCGATTCGCAAGAGTATTGATGTCTAACGCCGACGTGAACTCCTACGCTATTTTCATCGGGTCTCTAGGAGATCAAGCAACTAGGTTACTTTACGATACGATTTATCGCTATTTTGTTATTCTTGTATATACTTTTTTAATCGATATATTTATTATATTTTCAGATTAATGAAAAAAATGCCTTCCGGTCGTGCCTTTGTGTGTATGGATCTTAAAAATATACCACGAATTTTACAACAAATATTTGCTGCGTCAGTTTTAAGTACCACGCGATCAAGTTAAGTGATTAAGACAATTAATTTTACGTGTATAGAAGCAAAAGGCAAAAGTTTTAAATCATTAAAAAAACAAAGTATTATATTTTTAATATCTTTTTAGAATATGTGCTCTTATATAATCGGCTCGCATGTTTTTATATGAATATTGTAAATGTCTATTGTAAATAAAAATTTCCGAGACCTTTCTTATAAATATTTTTGAGAACACATGTAGTTTCAAAGTGAAACGCTGTTGATGATGACTACAATAATGACTACTACACGCACATTTTTCATCAATAATTATCTTCTAGCACTAGTCTTTTTAATCCTAAAAGCAGACATTAATTAGAGAATCGCAAGTTATCCGCTCGTATATATATCTCTTACGACACGCTATCGCGAGATCTCGTCGGGAAGTCGACTCTGACCTTTCCAGTCCGGGTAAACGCCCGGATTTGTCCACGCGCCCACGCGCGCACAGAGGAAGGAACGTCAGCTACGGCATCGCACACGGTAGGGTGGCAGTGTGGACCAAGCGACGCATATCTCGACGCCAGGGGAAGAACGGGGGGATGTTTCATCCCTTGGTGAGCCGAACGCGACCGAGGTCGTGGCGGAGAGGATCGAAGCGGCCGCGCGCGCGCGAGCCGATGATGATGGTGGTGGTGTGGGACGGCCGATTGTCAGTCACACGCCGGTCGTTGAATGGAGCGGGTGTGGAGACGCGTTCAGGGTGCCGGGCGTCGTGCTGCCACGGCCCGTTGTGGCTGTCCCGTACAACCGTGTCAGTTGCACGTGGACCAACGCGCGAAGCGTGGTGGCGGTCGTAAGTCTCGCGGCGGCGGTCCCCAGACCATCGTCTGCGGTTGCCAGGTGCAGCCGTGCCCGGTACATCCGGTGCTGATCAGGGTACGTCGTACGCGACCAGCCGCCGGCGCTGCCGCCGCCGCCACTACGTCCACCGTCAGCTGCGACTGTCCGCCGGACTCGCAACCTTGTCCGCATGCACAACGAGAATCATCCACGCGGAGAGTCAGAAGGTAAATAAATGCCGCGACGTAATTACGTCGGATATATCACGAAGACGATTCATGTGCGTCTCAGGATAAAAGCCAGCTGATTGTGTTGTTGCTGGGGTGGATTCTATATTGGGATAGGTTGGAGAGACCGCGCTGTTTTACGTAGGTATTATATTCCCGTATATTCAGGAGAGATGACTTGTACGCTTGTGTGTTCTCGGTCGATAGCACTTGTTGGTCTAATTTCGGTAGCAGGTCATTTAAAACCTGTCACTGGTATTCGCGCGGATGATGTGACATTCTGTCTCACGCAGCGTGCGTGATAACATTAGCTGACACTGTCATTGATAACTATATCTCCGAAATTTTGAGTTGCTTCGTTCGATCGATAAGAGTGGAAAATAGCGAGCAACAGTTACGTCCATTCGGATATGCTATCGTACAGGCTGTTTCAAAATGATCATTCTTTTGTTACAAAAATTAGATTTTTAATTATCAACGAAAGTAGATTGTAATGAAGCCGCAGATGTTTTTTAGAATCGTTTAATTACTTGCTGTTTAATTAATAATGCAGTTGACGATCGATTACGTGAAGCTTAGCTGTGCATTTTAAAAAATCGCGAGTAAAAAAAAATAGAAAATATGATAGAGGTGAAGAGTCAACATACTGTGTTGACACCTGCGATCAGAAGCGGAAGTTTAGAGTGAATGCGCGAATAGCAAGCGTAATGAAGTTGTCCTGTCAACTTTTGTTACATTTTGAGGGTGGTACAATTGCTTCTATTCGTAGAATAAACAAGGCGTTTATCTAATCTTGATTTAATATGGGGAAATTTTCGTGGAAGAGGAAAGGGAGGTGGGTAAAACGCGGAATGCGACGTTTGAAAGCGTTTTCGTGTCGGAATATAACGGTACGAAGTTTAGTCGGTTTGAGGATCCTCGGGAACGGTAATTCGCGCGGCCTTTTATCTTCACAAGAATGCTGGATATTGATTTATGAAGTGCGCCACGCGTGTCACGGCAAATTAAACATGAAGTATCCCGTGCACTTATCTCAATTTCTACACTCGAGCGTGAATCTTTTATAGCTACGCAAATAAATCACGAAGCAACTGTTATCTCGGATTTTATTCATATGTACGTTCATGTGCGGATTTTCTCTCGTATTTACTTTAACATTGATGTCTTTTCTCTTTGTTGAATATATAATTTGTTTAATGAACATACAACCGCGCAGAAATTGAAGATAATTTCCACCAATATTCCATAAATGGCATAAATTGAAACAATTCTATATTTTTTTTCGAGATATAAAAAAACCGCTGAATTATTAAATCAATATGTAGAAATTAAATCAAGTCGGTTTGCGACGCGATTATACGACGCTGTTAAATTCAATTACGACATTACAGCTTGCCGTAACGCTAACGATCGCGATTCTCGTTTTTAGACCGGCCTGATTCTTCCTTTTCTTCGTTTCCTTCTTGCAACTCGAACGGAGAAGCCTTTCTATTTTTCGATATCATTGTGCGATAATACGCTAAATGAAGTTTCCAATATTCGATAGAGAATTCTTTCGTTTTCGACTTGGGACTGAATATCTCGGGAGAAATATGTCGCAACCGAAATACGCGGAAATCGACATTTTCTGGCAATAGGTAGCTTGCATAATTACTTCGCGTATATGTCAATTTAAATCTCGAAAAATCAATAGGTACGGTGCTTCGCGCGAAAGCAGAATTATTTCCAATTTATATACAATCGAAAATAAAATACTAATTGTTTTTTCAAGAAATAAAAATTGTTTTCACTTTTACACTAAGCAATTTTTTTCTTTTAATATTTTTACATATTCAATTTTATTTTTTGATATTTGATAAAGCAGTTAGGACGCTCTTCTTGAATCTACTTTGGTTTTTAATTAACGTACACCGTCACATCCTTGATTGCAGATGCGAATGTACAGATCGGTCTTGCCGACACACGACGTGCGCTGCCGGTACCCGTCGTCGAGCGCAATCGTCCTTCTCTCCTGCATCCTCTTCCACGCAGTTGCAGCAGCTGCAGCAGCAGCAGCAGCCGTGCGAGTGCGCCGACGAGAGATTAGGCTGCGCCCACACAGGCGGCGGCGAGGCGCCGTGCGAGTGTGAGTGTGGCGAGGAGGCGAAATCGTGTCCGCACACGGCCGGAACGCGCCGTACGCGTCGCACGTGCACCGACTGCAATTGCAGTGGCGTGGGTGCGACGTCACAACCCTGCGGCCACAAGCCCCAGCCTGAGGGCCGCATCAAACGCGTCAAGTGTCGCGTTAGGCGCGCCGGCTGTGCGATGGCTCGTTGCACCGCCGAGCTCGCGATGCTGCATTTGCACTGGGAACTCGCCACCGAATGTGCGCCCTGCAGACCGCGCGCGCTCACGCGACGGCTCTGCCGGAGGCAGCAAAGCGACAACGAGCTCTACCGCAGCAACAGTTTCAAGTTCGAGCGATTCGAGCGTACGAAGGACGAATGCACCACGCCGCTCCGCAAACAGGTGAGTGACACACGCTTGCTTCCGTTTTTGACCAATCGTTCCTTGAGAGCACCGCGTTTGTATCTCACCACCGTGAATTTTATGTTATGCAATCAAATTGGGTTTTTGTTTTACGATACTGATTCGATTTACACTGAGAATACGAGATAACCAACGGAGAGAAAATATGAGAGTGAATCCGTAAGTGAACTCTACATGGTTGTGAATGCCGCGCGGGATGTTGGGTTGGGCGTATGTTGACACGACAGTTAATTGGTTTTGCGTTTGTATAAAATGCAATATGTGGAGTCGTATGAATAAAGAGCATATGCAAATAGAATCGATGTTAGTTCCTGCATTCTGTATGCAGCAAATCAACATAAAAAATATATACTTATTAAGTTTCATTCTAGTTTTTGCGAACAAAAGTGGAATATTTTTAATATGTCATTTATGGAAGATAACATTACGTTTTTATCTATCTTGTTTTTTAAATTACACAATTCAATTCCACTATTCTCAAGCAAACAGAAAGTAAAAATTATATATAACTCAGATGAGCGTCGGTAACTGGTAGTTCTATTTTTTTCTTGTATATAATATGTAGCAAAAGCACTTCTAAGTGTCCAACATCCAGAGCCGAGAAAATGTGTTATACTCCATTTCGTGCGCAGGTGAGTCCTCTTCAAAGTTTAATGACACGGAAGGTTCTTCACGTGAAATAAAAACTGCTGTTTTCACGATGTGGTAGCAAAATTCTTTTATGTGTCTCTCGTAATAGTAAAAAAAAGTATGAAAACGAATGCACTAAATGATATATTACTATTGTAGGTTACGATCGTTTAGTTGTTTGCAATATTCAACAACATTAAATCTCTAAACAGTAACGACAATCACACACAAGTCTTACTTGTCAAATAAAATCTGTTCTCATTATTTTCAACATAAAGAAACGCTGCTAATAAGAGATACGAAATTTCTATAATACTTCTATTTCTATATTTCCACATTTCTATGTTACTGAAGATAAGAGAGACAGATTTTACTGGCTTCTTGCCAAATCTCTCTCCTGCTGTAATCACTTAATTGCACTTGCATCGCACGTGCTATTCTATATTGAACAAGACGTTTTCAGAAACACGTATCTGAAGGAAATATTTAAATTGCTAAAATGCTACGTCTCGTAGTCGTGAATAAACACATGCAGCGTTTTCAATTTAATACAATAAAACGTTACTCGATTGTTTTAGAACATAAGGAAATTTTATTTGAAGGAAAAAAATGCAAGAAATTTAAATGCAAAATAAAAATTTATTATTTAGTAATTAGTGTTGCATATAAATTGATAAGCAAAATACGGATTTGGATTGACAAAATAATAAAGTGATAAGTTGCTGTTTCTTCTTCTTATATATATTTAATCCACGTAAGGTAAGAAGCACGTGTGAAAATGAAGTGTCTTCTTATTATGTGATTGGTGTAGGACATCAATCCAATGAGTGTTCCATTCTGAGTGAATAGCGCACCAGCATCGTACTGAACGAAACAGAAATGATCGTAAACTTGATTTCAAGCATAATGACAAGTCAACGTTTTGTGTGTTCTTCGTAATGGTATTAATATAATTATACTTAATATAATATAAGGTTATATTGTTTTACGGTATTTTACATGACATTGTGACTTTTATACATTATTACAACGGAAATATATTATAAATTATATATAAACTATATTATTAAAAATATAAAACTAATATATACATAATTGTATCATAGAAGATGAGACTTGAATACTTACAAAAAAATCAATATTACAGGCATAAAAGTCAAAGCCGCTATAATACGCGCAAAATTGAGTGTCGAGCACTTTAAATTTGCGTTCATATATTCTTTTACACATATCCTGATTTTTCATATAAGGAGATCATATAAGGTGATATTTCGAATATGTAGTCTTGTTTTATCCCCTGAAATTATGAATAATAATTAACATTACTAATTACTGTGTTTAATCGACGCGAAAAAATCGTATAATCACGTATTAACATAATAACATAAAAAATAAAGTACTAGAAAGATTATTTTTGTGAAGAATTTAAAGTAGTCAATAATATAAACTTACTGTATAAACTTACTAAGGGCTTGCACTATCCCAAGACAATAGATCGGTGAAAATCATTTGAAACGTCGTTGGCTTGCGGCAACTTAGCAAATTTTATAGTGTCAGAAGGTACGATAGAAGGAGTTACCTACACGTTCAGAGAGTTTTAGTTCTTTCTCATAACTGTAGGAAGTACTGGACAGGTCTGAATAAAAAATTACGATTCTCTTGCGTGAGCCAGACATTCATTCAATCTAACTGTAGCAAAGCAATATCGTTGATCGCGATAGGAAAAACAGTGAAATTTTCGTGCACTTTAATCTATATGACATCGTGTGTGGATTTAGAATTTTCTGAAAAAATGTTGCCAGCGATAATATCAATCGTACTGATCTGAATGTATTTCCCTCACTAAAAAGAAATTGATTATTCAAAAACCCACTCAAATATACGTTATAGAAAGCATAATATTCATTATTGGCGGAATATTATGCGAACAATGAAAAAGTACATCTCAAACTTTTTACAATTGCTATTTCTATTTTATATGTAGGAATTATCACGAAAAAAAACAGTAATATATAAGTAAAAATTACGGATAGATGCAGGTCGCTGTTGTTATAACATGAGTCTCATTCAGAATTGCACCGGTACAAAGTTTGCCGTTTATTTTGTTTTGTATGGTAATTTGCAAAAAAAAAAAAAACGTTTTACAGTAGAACTCCAGTAATTTCAAGCGCATGAAACCGATTCTCTCTAGAATTTGAAGTCATTTTCTTCCCTTTCTAGGTAGCGACCGAGTGGTAGCAAGAAAATGATACATGTTTCTTTTTTTTTTTAGACTCTTTGGAAATTGGTACGCGCAGAACAAAAAAGGCGAAATTATTCGAATTGATTCTCATCATTAGATAAAAAACAATTACTTTATCGAATATTTACGTAAAATTATGACAGGAACTATCAATTTATTTTAAGTAACTTAAAATGAATGAATATTATTCATAAATAAATCTGTTAACTTGTCACCGTCAAGTAAATGGTTATTGCTATAAAGAATGATCTTACACACACACACACACTCTCTCTCTCTCTCTCTTTTTTTCTTTTATCTTGAGAGAATGCCAAAAGGCCGAGGAAACACAAAAGAATTAACGCCATCTTCCGCGTCCACTGGTCTATGTTTGAATGTACGATCTTTTATATATCTGTTTTAATTTCCCCCTTTATCATACTTTCGGGAATTTAGATAATTTAATAAATGACAATTTTTTTATTAAATTTAGATTAGATAAATGAATTATATATGATATAACAAAGATGCGGTGTTAAGATTGATGCAAATCGCAATGACCAATCAGATTTTAATAATTGCATGATATCGCAACGCGATAATTGCACACGTTCGTCTCAATATTAAGCGAATTTATTTTTGATAAATATAAGTTTGTGTGTGTGTGTGTGTGCTTGTGCCGTCCTAATCACAGCTGTCAATTACGGACGAATTCTCTCGATTTGCCATATCTCCTCCATAGCCAAATGTCATCGATAATAAAAGCAATAAGTGAATGCAATTATGGGTTTTTTATATTATTCTATAGCTCTCTTTCAAAAAAAGAAAAAAGAAATGAGTTTTTTATATTATGCTATAGCTCTGTCTAAAAGAAAGCGAAATGTCATCGACAACAAAAGAAATACATGAATGTCATCCAATTATGGGTTTTTTATACTATGCTACATTTCTCTCTCTCTTTTCTTTATTTTTTTGCACATATTATCCAATAATATTTATTTTGATATGTTTGAAATTTGATTCGCAGTAAGAAATCAATCGTCACATAAAGGATTTTTTTTTGTCGAGTTTTTCTTTGATAGGATGTAACTATTAACGTTTTTCCTCGTATATGATGAGAAGTAAAATATATTATTGCATTAAGAAATGTGTACAAGTTCTTAAGGGTACCTACTATGTACAACCCCTATGTCACATCGTTAGTACGTTATATAAAAAATCGTTTTCTCGATTAACAAAATCGATCATTAGATAGTTACATAAAACGAAGGACAGTAGTAGCCATAGTTAGAAGCTGGAGTTTAGACCGCGTGAGTTTCAAGCCAGTCGAGATAAGAGACGACACGGGTGTAGACGGTAGGATAGGAGGTGCTGGCACAGCCATTTGCCCAGGATACGAGTCCAACGAGTTTGCCACCAACGGTCAACGGGCCACCTGAGTCACCCTGGACGTAGCAAAACAACATTTGTTTACATTTCCATGTTGTCGAGTTCAGTAATTTTTGAATAATCGTATGTTTTTCGTGATTGATTTTTATCATTATCGTCACAATAAAAATGTAGTTAATTACCTTACGAAATTGTGCAAGAGAGATAATAAATAACATACGAAAAAAAGAAACAAAACTCACGTGGCAGGATCCCTTCTCAACTCTCGGATCGTGCGCGCAAACTTGCGTGTCGTGAACGTAATATCCAAGTTTGACATATTTGTTTCGGCAGGAAAGTTGATCAGCGATCACAATGTTGACTCGCTGCAGTTTTGTGGTAGTCGGTCCACCTTGCTATAATTTTATTACTTTATTAATTGTTCTGATAGAACTAGACGCTAGCGATTTGTTAACAATAATTATTCTCTCGCGTATGCCACGAATAAGAAACAAAGTGACACGAGTATTTTTTGGTATTTTTTGCACAAAAAACGCACAATTAAAAGAATTTATGTTTGAAAATAGCAAAAGACTTACCCAGAGTCTACCCCATCCCGATACAATAGCTACGTCATTAGGTTTGACGACGTGGCCTTTTGGCGGCAGAGGAACGTGTCCGAGAGTTTCAGACCTCTTGAACGGAGTTTTCACCTGAAAAGAAGATTTTGCGACTTATTAGAATTATTGACAGTGTTAGATTTGAAAGATTGAGTGACGATCTCGGTTCTCTATTTGCAAAGAGAACCGACTGCTCAAAGTTGCTTCATTCTTGCTTCACCTTTAGTAAAGCGATGTCGTTGATCCAGGAATTAGAGGGGTTGTAGTTCTCGTGCGTGATGACTCGCGCAACTTCGTGCGTCGCTCGTGGATCTTGCAAATTGATACTGGCCGCAACGACTTTCAATCCAGATGGTGGTCGACTGTAACATGCAACTGTTTAATGTACTAGGCATACATGTGCGTTATGTCATTTCTTATAGACGTATGGAAAAACACTAAATCGCTTGATGATGTGTTAAGTAGTATAGTAAAAAACAAGTGATAATATGAAAGTACTCGACAACGCAGTGAGCTGCTGTGATGACATAATTGTCAGTCAGAACTGAGCCGCCGCAGAAGTGGAAGTCAGAATTTCTTTCTTGAAGAGAAACCTAAGAAGACAACACATACTTTAGTATATGTATGTTATTTATAGATGTAATATTTGAAGCAAAATGAATCAAACGATGTATTTATTTACAAAAATGTATGTATATTTTGTGGCAGATATACCTGATATGGAATTTCGCCTAATTTAGCATCTTCTCCGTTCACAATTCTGGGGTCGAAATTCGGGAGAACTCCAGCTGTGTAACGACACAAGTGTTATTATTAAATGTTAAATTGTGTTAAACGATATTTAAATATTTCTTGTTATTTAAATATTTCGCATTATCATTTATTGAATGATTGTTCTTCATAAGGAGATCGTTACTCACCTTGAGAGAAAGCCACAAGGCCGAGAAGACATAAAACCGTTAACGCCATTGTTCGATGACTGATCGGAATCCGTCGAAATCGGGTGAATACAGCGAATTTATATACCTGTTTCCAATCCACTTCCGCGCGAGTCCAATAATCGAGTAGTCTTTTTTTCTGGTTAAACTAGATTAGATAGATCAATTGTGATATATCAGAGAGATGTAATATGAGATTGATAAGTGATTTATTAACGTCATTGAGATTGTAATCGCGCGTACTGTATCGTGCATCTTTTATTTTATGTTGGTTTTTGTTTTTTTTTTTAATTATACAATGCGATTGGTCAATGTCATAGTTTATCATCGTCTCTCAAAAGAGAGACTTTCGTATAATTTATATGTAAGTCAATATACTTATTTATTTCTAAATAATCATACGCATCGAACAACGTCACATTATTGCAATTGTAAGCGTTTTCGGTGTTAAAGAATTTTATCTCTTCTTTTTTTTTTTGTAATTCTTAAATTGTGAGCAAAATATATAACGAATATTACAAACATTTGTCAATTTTAATAAGGCGATTATTCAAAATACTTAATTATAATTTTATTTCAAAAGAATGCGGAATGTATCTAAGTTTTTGCTTATCAGATTGTTAATGACAATCGATGACAATATAATTGTATAAGTATTGTCAATCAGTGGTTATTGCAGTGATATTATTTTTTTTGTCTCAATAACCACGTGAGAGATATTGGGTTTTCCCGTATCTTCTAATCTCATTTCTGATGCATCTACCGAGTGCGTACCATTGATACGATTAAGTACCCACGTCGAGAAAAATATCACTATTCTTTGATCGATATTACATAAATATCTGATATATGATAAACGCATCATCATTTTTCTTTTCTTGCACTTAATAAATAGATACTTGATATGTTATTTTTGTTTCTCGCAGAAATAATCTATCGCAATTGGAACTATCATTCATTAATTGATTGCAACATAATTACATATGAGATTACTGTTTGTACGACGATTTTATAACGTTTCCCGATTTATTCTCGATCGGCAAATGTCTCATCTATGGGCAAAAAATTTTTGTGTTGTTTTTTACAATTAAAACAGTGAATGCGATAACGTAGACAATATTGTTTAACATAGAATGTTAAATGTTTTCTCACATGTATATTACAGTATCAGATCTTATTTTTATGCGTGCAGTTGCACTGAACACATTATCTGTGTAAAGTTGGTAACTGCAGAATAATGATTACGATAATTATGCTACATTAGAAGCTGTAATTGTTCGTCCTATTAAAAGTCGTAAAAGTTTGCGATGCCAATAGAAAACTTTGTGCGCGAGAGAGAAAGAGAAAGAAAAAGAGAAAAACGTTTTCGATCATCTCTAGTAGTTCACCATTTTTATCAGAGAATTCTGACACGGACGTTACGAACAGAGATAGGTAGAGGTCGATCGATCGATAACCCAGGACCGCTGCAGGATATCAGTGTTTCAGGATTCATCTGCAACCAACGACCCCATGACCTGACCGCGTAATCAGCTATATACGGACGATCAAAGGCTCCATGCCGATCGGAATCACCGATATTTTACGAATTCCCGATCGCGTACATCTACAGCCTTGATTAAATTTCATTTGGGAGAGTACACACACACACACACACACAATTTCTCTTTCTCTTTTTATACACATATATGATAAATTTACAACCGATACATAAAATTTTCTCGTCGCTCCTCGAACATATCAATATTATAATAAATATCGAATTTATCAATAAATAAAAAGTTGTACGTTTGTGAAGAAAAACAAATTGAATTTGAATTGTTTTTTGTTAGTAAGACTGTCATATTATGTTTGCAAGTTTATTTTTGTGTATTGTTTTTGTTGTCGAATAACGATTATTTGTCGAATTACGATTATTTGTTTGTTCGGCGAAATCTATTACATAAGGTGTTAACATGATACGCGGAAAGATGTCGATCAGATTTCGGTAATACACGTTTATCGATATGTTTAATAATTAAGACAAGCGTTTTTTGCCGACTGAGATAACGACAACTCTATCATTCGCACGATAAAATATTCCAAATTATGATTAAGTTTTGATAATGATATTTGAATAACACGTGCGTGAGCTACTTTATGTTTGCTATCTTTTCTATTTTTTTTAGGTGCCTATAAGTTTAAGAAAACAAATGCGTAGTTTCACTCAAGTAAGTTATCTTATCTGATATGGTTTATTCTGCGGCCATTCAATAGGTGGAAAGATTAGTTGCTAATAGAAGTGTATCTTGCGACATAAATGTTTTTATTGTTACATATAAAACGATGCATTCACATGAATGAGATTACAACTCATATACATGTGTATCGTATTAAATAATAAATAATACTAAATCTTTATTAAGCACAATTATGTTACAACAAATACATAATTGTATTACATATATAGATGAAAAATAATAATCAGATTTTACACACATTTTTATTTCGCAGATATGCTCACGGGAACAGTGTACGCGCTGTTCACACTGCGCGATTTATTTCCTTATGTCGGCAGAAGAGAATTTGTTGTATTATACGCATGCATTATTCAAGAGTGCCGCTTTCGGAACATCGCAAAACTGCAAACAGAACAAAACGGTCAAAGGTTGTCCGAGAACAAACCGGACTTTCCGCGTTTGAGGGAAATCGAGAGAGAGGCTTTCCTTCCACGCGTAAAATAGCCAAGATTTTCAAACAATATGAGAGAGAAACGAAAGAATTTATATGAGAGTAATGAGAGAGACATAAAAGCGCGAATTTTTCTATGGGTTGTTTTCTGTAGCACGTACAATTTCTCATTAAAAATATCACGATTTTTGTTGGGTTACATTTTATCGTCTATTTTCATGTTTTACATTTTCGCTGAATAACAATAACGGAGGCCTTTTTGCGTAGGTATACATAAAATGTGGAAAAAAAGTGAAACAAAACGTAACAAATTGTACGCGTTTCATCAGATTCGCACTCAAAATATAATATTCAATACGAGCGAATTAATTAAGGTCATGTTAATGCGATTCAATTGTAATCGTACAATACGATGTAAACACGCTTATCAATTTCCCCGCGGACGTCGCGTTTGAGACGCGATAGATTTGCTATTCGGCGATTTCCTTAACAATTACACGATTTATTGAAGTACATTGAACCGCGACAATGCCCTCGCTCGAGCGATCTTCAGAGACGGTTTAACGAGCTTTGCTCGTCGTCGCGTCGTCGATCAGGAAAATAGTCTTGACGTATTACGGACGCTACGCGCATGACCCGTCGCGATAAAAGAGCATCGATTGCCAGTTTGTGCGAAGTCCTTGATTCGTCTTCGTCGTGCCACATCGACGTCGCTAATTAATGCACAGCTTCGCACTTGTATAATTCTATTCGTATACGACTTTGATATGGCTTGCGCCACTTCTCCGCTCTCTCATGTCGCTCCTCTCTCAACAGACGGCGCCTGTGAGATCGATTTTTTATCTTTTATCAGAATAGTATGTACATATCACATTGTGATTGCTAGATCATCCATGTACGACGTAGAAGCATGACCTAATAGCATTTTTTTCAGTTGTGCTTAACATACGACTCACGTCTCATGTGATAATCTCAAAATCGGCGTTTGGTTTACAAATATAATCACTTTGCTTCTGTATGATTGTTTGTCGGAATAAAAATGTTACTTGATGTAATAAAAATAATAATGTTACAAAATCATAATTGCAGAATGTGCGCGCGTTTTATATAAATTAAATTTCTATAATTAATTTAGTATACACTATTTTAATTTCCGCAATGTAAAATTGATTGAATATGACAAATATTTTAACTTGATTCTGCCTCTAAGTTGTGTTTATTAATATTAAACTGTTTAAAAATACATTAGGTAATACATTATTAGCTTCTCGAAATTGCCACCGGCGAAAATATATATGGGTTGTTGCACTTTTGACCGAGTTACGTTCTCACGATTGCGAGTAATATAACCGAATCGATTTGACTAATTTGTATAAAGAATCGATAAATTTTTTTGGTAAAGCGTTTGTAGCAACTGCACTATGTATATTTGTCTAATAAATCGTTGATCCAAACGCGCATGCACATGGAAGATCGCGTTGAATCAACAAGTAGAGATTCACATACATGAATGATCGCATTTATTTTAGTATAATAAATTTTTTCAGTATAATAAATTTTTTCTTTTTGAATAACGAGCGCGTCGTCTAATTAGTTGAATCACGTCAAAATACTGTCCACTAAAAAAGCTAAAATTTAAACTGCGATTTCTCGTCAACGATTGAGAAATGCATCGTCTCCGAATAGTATTATTTCTAAATACTACATTCTTGTAAAAGTTTGTTAAAATCGATGATTCCAGAGAAGGCTAAAGTTTTCTCTTGTTAATTATTCTGCACAATTAAATATTATAATGCTTCGAATCGACTGGCACAATGTTTGACCTTAACTACTTGAACTATAGTCGAGGACGGTTTTTATGGAACTAGAAAAAGAGTTTTGATTATATGCTGGCAAAAGATAAGCCGTTGTTTATCGATAAATATATCTGGTTCCTTCCTTTTTTTTAAAGCTTTTAAGAATATCGCTGTTGAATTTGTTAAATGCATTAATCCGCTAATAATGATAGAGCGCAATAATAATAACAACAGTAGTTTAATTATTATGTTTATAAAATATAGTTTTTATTTATCACACATTAATCTCAATCTGATCAATTAATATTATTTATACAGAACATATATATCAATTAAGATTGATACATAAGATATCTATCTGTTAAGATAGATATTGTGTACTTTTTTACCAAATAATACTAGTTACTACAATTATCAATAATTTGTGTATATAATACTTGAACAATATAGAAAAAAATCAGTCATACATTTTATAATTGCAATAGTGTTAGAATATTAAAATATGTAATAATATTTTAACATTTTATATAGAAGTGTAATGTTAATATAACAATCAATCTTGCATAACAATCTTGTCAGTAAATAAATAACAATAAGTCAATCAATATCAAAGAGATTGTACATGCTCTTCAATCCAATTAATATACGAAGGTACACGAGTGAACACAGTCGGGAAGTCAGTACGTGAACAACCTAACGACCACGATACAATTCCAATAAGTTTTCCATTAATGGCCAGTGGACCGCCCGAATCACCCTGGAAATGAAAAATAAAATGTCTTTAATGTTATACATCTGTCGTGTTTATCTTCGTAGAAAAGAAAAGGAATTACACGTCGAAATTTTAACAATGCGTTATAACTTACGTTACAAGCTCCTGTTCTTTTCTCCGAATTATGTGCACAAATCTGTGAGTCGTAAACATTGTGCAGAATGTGATTGTATACTATTTTGCAATACTCCTGACTAGATATAGAAATGCTAGCTCGCAGCAAATAGCGGGAAGACGGCCCGTGTTCCTGTAATTTGAACGATCATAAAAATGAATCGCAATAAATGCACTAAAAATACATTTTGTGCAAAATTCAGTAATTTTAATTACATATAGTCTTCCGAATCCAGAAACTACCGCAATTTGTCCTTCTTCGACAGTTTCATTTTGTTTAGGCAGAGATACGTATCCAATACCTGTGACCGTGGACGATATAAGTGGCGTAAACAGCTAGAAGAAATTAAAATTTCGCATTATTTATGAATAATAGGAATAGCATTAGAATGTGAAGAATATTTGATCAACAAATAATTTACTTTGATTAATGCGATGTCGTTCAACCATGAATTGCCAACATTGTACTCTTCGTGAATAATTATTTCTTGAACGGTACGAATATATTTTGGTTTATCCAAATTTACTGTGCCAGCGACTACGTGTATGTCTGTAGGTATTAGGCTGTAATTAGAGTAGACGTAAGTAACATACATTATAACGCTGTTCTTAAAATGTAATCTGTAATGCGCGCGCGTTACTTCACGATAGTTCAATTAAAAAATCAATTACTTCTCAACGCAGTGAGCAGCAGTGACAACGTAAAAGGGATTAATGAGAGATCCGCCACAAAAATTGAAGTTATTACGTGAAATGAATAAGGCAATCTGTAAATTAAATATTTGTTTAGATGTTTGCAAATTTCAACTAGTATTAAATATATAGAAAATTTTCGTTTTTTGTATATTATAAAAAGCTGTAGCTCTTGCAGAACGCGACCTGCGATACAAAATATATTTTATCTGAATAGAGAGATAAATCATTTTGTCTCACTTGATATGGTATTTCACCGGGTTGTACTTCCTCGCCAGTTACAATTAGTTTATTATCCTGGGCAAAGCCTGTTGAGAGAGTTGCAATATTCAATATGTGTATACATATAAGTTTAGGCTTTGTCAAAGAGTCTGACATATTTAAAAAAAAAAAAATTAATTATATATAATTGCACGCGTATCCGACACCAGTGATCCTTTTTTTTTTATGATTAGTTGTAAAATGTTTATAACTTTATATATTAAAGATTATATGTTTATATATAATTCATACTGTACATAATGTAACATATAACACAATTACATTTGTGTCGCTGCAATTTTACTTACACTGAGAAATGGATGCAAGACACACAAGAAGTAAAGCTGAAGAAAACATCTTGCGAACAATAGGCACTATGCTGGGCAGAAAACAAGTCTATACTTATCACATGTCAAACAAAGAATAATGAACTTTTCCATCAATACATTGATTAATTACATCAACGATAAAAATTAAATATCAAAGTAAATTAAATATATAGTATCTTCGATTTTGAAAGTATGCTTCTATTTGATATTCTTTTCATGTAAAAGTGTTGCTCAAACATGTAGGTGTTCACCAGTGTGTAAATTGTTTTTAAGAAAAAAATAAACCGTGAAATTCACATATTGTCTGTTCTGAATTTTGATGTTAAAAATGACAAACAAATTTTCTTTATTTCACATTTACTTACATTTACTTTAGCAAAGTAACGAAAGCACAGTAACGAAAGCGAAAGAGCACAAGATGTAAGCACTTCCCTGTCTGTGAAGAGAACTGAGTACGCATAGCGAGATCGACGGTTTCGAAACCCCTTGAAGTCGAATCGGTTTTCGAGCCACGTGTAAGTCACGATCAAAATACGAGCCGTTTCGACAAATGAAAAACAGCCAAGTCACTCATGTAACGCCAAAACCGGCACACAAACAAGTTTAAATTCAACGAATTTCTTACAATAACGTATTTTATAAAAGATAATGTGCGACTATTTTATATCGCGACAAAACGCGGTTTCGAGATAAAACTAAGAGGAACTACTTATTACTTTTTCTATCATGGCCTGAGATATGAAACGCAAATGGAAATCAGTATACGCGATCAATATTATACATATAGTAGCGTGTTTATGATCTCTTGAGAGAATAATAACTCTCTTGAAAGAATAATAATCAAAGATAACTTTCAAGCGTGTTTATTGAATTCACGTTCTTTGTCGTGTGTGACGGTTGGCAATCAAATGTAACAAAAGAAAATGATTAAAAATATAACATGATTAGTATAATTAGTACATGATTATAAGTAAGTAGTATAATTATAAGTGATACATGTCTAGATCCACAAAGTCATTACATTTCTCAACAATGCGTATTACATAGGTCGATCGTTTCTTAGATATTATACTTTGAAAATCTTGTAACGTGTCGATAAGAGACATCGTTTCTTTTACGATGCAAGTTAAACACGCTTTCTTGTAACGGCGAGTAATGTTTTGAATAATGTAGCGCTAACTTGGATCTTTTAAATCTCAACGTCACATCATCTTTAAACGCACTATAGAAATGTACATATTATCCAATGGTAGAATATAAAAAATTACAACACGTGCAGCAATATTGACATTGTATGTGACTCTGCTGTTGATGTCCGATATCCAATTCTCAAAAATTCTATATCGAAGAACGGCATTTATATCGGAAAACTCGTTTTGCAGATTGTACATTTCGAACGTACACATCACGTGATATACATAATAAAAATAACTTTGAAAATTACGCTCCATGGCGAGCGCAAATCATACGCAATATTCTGACGAGAATTTTACAATGCTTTGATGTAATATCATATTTTGTCATTAAAATGCGTATTCGGGAAAAAGACAATTAATCTTTTCTTACAAGATTCGATACACTTGGAAAAAAGCTATCAAATGAATCATTTAATTTCAAGTTGTCGTTGATTTCAATCTCGTTCATCTTGTTTTCTTATACTCTTTTGCTGTGTGTTATGTATAATACATTCTACTGATATTTGTGATATATCTGAACCATCGTTCGATGTGTTCAAACCAAATATAGATTTAAACAGAATTTTAACGAAATAATGTTATATAGAAAAATTCTTTCTCAAAAAATCGAAGAAATTATATGGAGCTCAATTCTCAAGGAGAGAGACAAAAGTTTGCCAAGTCCTTGGCATTTGTACACTTCACTCTGTCGAGCAGATCTAATATCGCTGTCGGATACGACTGTCCTGGCAGCTCTATCCTTCTTTATTCCGAAATCTTGATGGACAGCCGTGAGAACGACGTCTGGATACCAAGGGCGTAGAGATCGATCGATTCTCTCTTCCTAAAGGAATGCAGTTTGACTTATGATGATTAAAATCACACTATCGTACGAGGACAATTACGGTGCCGTTATATTAACAATATTTTTTTGTAGAAAAATAAATAATATAACGACATTTCTTCTTCTATGTTGTATGTCCAGAACATGCAATCGAGTTACAATATTTTAGACGTAATTTTAAATTTACTGACAATTAAAAACAGCACAAAGAAGATTAACTAATACTTGATAATTTACGACAATCTCACGATCTTCTGTTGCTCACAATTTGACCTGAAAGTGTTGGTGGCAAAGTAGGAGAGCGATCGATCCTTGCCTTCCAAGTAGCGATATTGAGAACCACTGCTTTATAGAACTCACCTGCGTCCGATGACCTCACATTCGGAGCTTTTCATCGATCATGAAAATAGTAAAAAATAGGTCCTTTATGTATTTTTTTGGTACGACTCTCGGCTCGGTTTGCGTTGATGTATCTACATGAAACTATTTCGAGTTCTCGAACTATTCTCGAGAAAGAGAAGTAGAGATGAACATCAATAAGAGAATAAAAATACTTGAATATCTGATGAGTAATAGACACAGATGTACATATCATTTTTTTAGTAGAACAAAGAGACATAATTTTGAAATATCCTGACTTTTATTGTAAAACAACACAAAAAAATTATCATCATAGTACGTAACATGAGAGACTCTGACAGGAGAGACCTGGAGAGACACGGAGAGACAAATTTTACAGATATCTTTATTCGTAATTACCTAAAGTAACATTACAAAAGAAAAAGCTTCTGATTTGTGTATCACTGCTAAAGTTCTGTACGCGGATCATCGCGGTTAGGTTGCAGATAAAGTGCGATTGAGAGAATGCTAAATCGTCTGTTTTGCTTATTATAACGCGATAGAAAAAGAACAAACGTGCGTTTGCATGATTTTGCGCGACGAAAAGAAGAAGAGAAAAAGAGAAAAAGGAAGTGGAGAAAAAGAGCAGCCGTTGCATTTTCATTCATACATATGTTTTCACGTCATATTCAAAATTAGCGACAATTGCGGTCAAGGCGCTATCATCGTCGATCTTCTGTCACACGCGTCCATGCTTCTGAATTCATTAAACACGTGCGAAAATTTGACTCGGAAACGTGCGTCTTTTGCGTGCATTGGCCGCCGTATATATGTAATAACACTGTGGTCCTTATCGATTACGTCGTATCAGGTGCTCCGCGCATTTCTTCCGCGAGGAAGGGTAGCTGGTGTGCGCGCGCGTTCAAGTTGCCGGGGGAGAAACAAGCCAGCGGGCTTATTCAAATTTGCAACAAGTATCAGTTCGATATGCTGTCGAGACATGGAAGCTCTGCACGTAGATTCCATAACGTTCTTGTTATACGAAGTTAGCGAAGCTCCCCACGGTGGACGGGATATGCATGCACGTCAGCAACGGATTTGGAATTTCAGCAGCTTTACGCGGTGACTTCGCGATGTCGAATTTTTTATCGCGACGTCGCACGAGCGTCGTGAAAAATGAAGATAGACGTTTTGGAAGAGTTTGGAGAGAGAGATAGAGAAGACGGAAAGTACACTGATGTGCATACGTTGGCACGTTGAATTCGTGATAAGACGTAAGTCATGTTTTAAGACTCGCATATACATCGAAACTCTTTCGAGCAAATTTCGTATGTGCATTTGCAATCTCGCGCGATATCAATACCCGTATCCTTCACGTCAGACGTATTCGATAAGGGAGAAGGTCTGTATTTCTCAGATATTGTATATTAATAACACCGCACTTTATTACTCGAAAATATTTCCCGCGTAAATGATTGGATCGCGTTAGACATGACGGGGAATATTCTCGCGAGGGAATAGTATGAAGAACGGTATGCGCGTATCTCTGCAGGAAACGAGCTTTCGATCCTCTCTCTCAAATCCAATATGTCCGCGTGATGGATTCTCGTTCAATCTACAACTGGCGAGCACGGGAGAGCGAGAGACTAATCGCGTTCCTTGCACGTTTTCTTCCACGGCATCGTCGATATCGCGCCATTATTCGATTCATCGTGTATCGATAAATCTTCAGGACCTCGCTTGGAGTTCTTAATCCACAGGCTTATCGGGCTCGACGTCGTCGTTCTTTAGGAAGGGGGATGTCGACTTTCGTCACTCCGTCGTGATTAATTAACACTTTAGACGAACTTAACTTCATTCTCCATCGCAGCTGTATTTTGACATGTTTCTATATCATGTTGCGAAAAATATAACTGTTATCAAATTGTTCTTATATATTAAACTTTATTTTTTATCTACACGAATGCTAGTTAAATATAACAATTTTATATTTTGACTCATTTATCACAATTTACAATATCCAAGTTAATTCCTATATATAGACACGTTCTTGCTCAGTAATATCCTGTTATATGAAATTCTGCGTTATTTTATTCTTATTAGCGAAAACTTTTTAACGACGTAATCTACTACACAGGCGCCGTGTTGAAGCTAAATACGATACAACGTAGGCGCGCAACACGAGACCGCAAAGGATGATAACTCTCTCGGGCGCGACAGCCATAATCAGCCGTCGGCTCGCGTAAAGAGCACACGTTACGTTGCAATGCAATGGATCAATCATCTAATACCGGCGGTGAATATTGCGCGCGTTAAATTACGGCAACTTAAGAATGAAATAATTCATTCCGCGATTAACGATGGAAATTATTCACATTCTCTGATTAATCGATTTGCATCTGCTTTTATTTCTCCTCTTCGCTACAAAAATATACATATTATTACATAGCGCAATGCGTTTAGGATGCAGTCCCGATGCACTGAACTCAACAGAGTGATTCAATAGTTACGCGCATCGTAATCCTTTCCTCTTTCTCTAGGAGGTGAACGCTATATTTTATACGAATAAGTGACGGAAAGAAACGAAAACGAAGTGCCGGATATTCGCCGTAAGATCATTTCCTTCGCCTTTCCTTGAAATGCAACGCAATCCAATCCGGAGATTGAGTATATCGTTAAAACCACTCGTTTCGCCGGATTTCGTCTCTGTAATCTTTCTCATTTCTTAAAGTGGCCCGACTTCGATACGTCAATATATTATATATATATATATTTATTTATACGAACGTTATGAGCGCACACGACACACTTCTTCGTACGTAAACGCGTCTCTTCTTCTCGCGGAGTTGACGAGAGAGCAACGACAAGATATCTCTTTTTATCATTTTACTGCGCATTTTTCCGCTGTGATATTTTATTTCGCGTATTTGCGATTGTCGTTCACCGTAGAACTTTTATATTTTCCAACAAACTACCGAGACACGCTATTCGAACTTGCTTTTGCATTCAGGAGAACTTTCAAGTTCGTGCAGAAAAAAGTACGCAAACGTGATAGCATAAAAAGAAAGTAGTAGTATGGGGATAACTTTCTCAGTGAAAAGATCTTTTTTCAATAAAATTAAATCGTACATTTACACACACACACACGATAAATATGCAAGTGGCGCTTGCAAATATTTCGCACGCGCACGCGATACATTCTGTTCGTTCGCGTGAAAAGCAAACGGAATCGAACAGCCGCTTTTAACATTGAAAGTGTAATGCGGAAAGTGCGTCTCGGAGCATCTCTTTCGATTTCTTCTTTCTCTCGTCTCTCGATATCGAGAGACTTTCTTCCGCGCGATAGCACGTTTTGCGTCTGCAAAGCTCGTACTTCGGGGAGTCGTGAGATGGATTTCGATGAACTCAAACGATTCCTGTTCTTTGCTCGTAACTCGGGGCATTGATCGCTTGCCGAGCGTGGAGGGAAAAGTGATATTCGAGCAGGAAGAGCGTTCCTTTCAGATGCCGCCGATACAAGAAAGTTTTCCGATAACGGAGCACGCGAGAGAAGAAGCTCTCGTTGCTTCTCGCGTCGCGGTCAAAAAGACAGAAAAGTGTTGTCATCTCTCTTTCTTTCTACCTTCGAGACACATTCCGCCGGAAAACTTGATGAGAAATTCTATGACCGCGATAGCGCCGGCTGTAAACGCGGCGCCGCGACGTGCTTCCGGCGTATCTCGCGTTTTGCGTCTCCGGGACTCTCCGCTCCATTTTTCTCGCTTACACGTCACCCTCGCCGGCGCAAGCTTTATTTTCGCGCTTTTGTGTCCACATAGCTTTCGGGCTATCATCCGACATAATCGCGTGCATTTTGTCTCGCGGTGTTGTACTTTCATAAGCGAGACGCGCTTAACGAGTTCAATGAGCACGAATTACACAAAGCTTTTTCTATTTACTTACTTCGGCTTAATTTGCTTCTGCGCATACATATATAAATGTGCTATATTAATTTTTCTTTCATTGCAAGGAAATGTTTCGTGTTTCTCGTGAAGTTTGCTGATGAAAAACAAATTGTCAGGTTTGTATACGGCTTCTGTAAATTGGCAAAAAAAGAACGATTAAAAAAAACCGTTATTGGATGTAATAAAATTTGCCAGACACAATAGAGCATGCCAGGCTGTGTAGATGCTACGTTGTACATGTATATATATGCGTGTGTATGTGTGTGTAAATGAGCAAATATATTCTGGAATGTGGCGTGGCTCTTTCATTTACAAGCATGTCACGAAAGGAATCCGCGTAGGTACATACCAGGATGAAGATGAATGTTGTCAGAGATCGCGCATATTTGAAAAACTATTTTTCATGTTTGTATAATGTTACATAGAACTTAATTACGACGTACATATTCTCTTGTGTGTAGAATTCTTCCTTCGAAAATGTAAAATACGAATCAATATATTTTTTTCGAAATGTATATCAAAATATTGACAGGAACACATAGTTCGATTAATTCTGATTGATTGAAAGATCGTTTTTCACACATTCTTACACAAGTTGGTATAAAATGTCGTAATTTTGATTTGTTATTTAGAATTTCAACGCAATATGTTTGTTTGCACTTTAATAATAATTAATTTCGTAGAATTGTGTAATAACGCATGTATATGTATATATGTATTTGTTATATTCAATTACATACGATTTACATTACACGTATTATATATTTACGTTGTATTCACGTTTATTAAATTCGTCATCAAAGAACATTTGTCGTATAACAAAATATACGTATTATGTACAATAGGTACTTCAGCTAAATATTTATTTTATCAGCAAGTTGTAAAACGCGTTTTTTTACATTACACGTTGAACTGTAACATATCGAACTTGTAACATGTCAAACGCAGAATTTAATATCATATGTATACATGTGTGTATATCTTTGTTAATATGACGTACAAAATTTTGAAAGCTTCAATGCTGGTTATTGACGATACAATTTAGATATTATAAATAATATATGTGCATGTATATACACACACATATACAGAAAATATGTAATATATTAGTGATATAATTCAGACAGAATTGAGGCAAAATTATATTTTTATTTTATCACGCTACTCTACGGATAACTCATAAAAAGACTTCGCCTGTGTACTCAGTTGATCGAGCTTGCGCAAGCTCTACAAGCACCAAACTATATTATCGGTAGAAGTCTTCTTTACCTACCTAGGATTTCTCTCTTCTGAAGACATGTGGTACTTGACTGTATTTTTGGCTGTATCGGCAGAAAATGAACTTTCACACAGAGCAGATTTACACAACAGTAAATATTTAAAAAAACAGAAGATAAAATAAACAAATAAAAATATCAATACGTGCGAAAATAAATTATGCAAAAAGTAATAATTTATAAGAACAAAATTTTACATTATTTTTGTCATTACTTTTTCCATGTATCTATGGAGCAAAATTAATTTAAGAGCTTTCGCAGAGAGGACGCTACAGAAAATTGCAGCGAGCTTTTTTTACACACAATTTCTACGTAATAATATTTACTTAGGAAGGAATATAACAATTGTGAAAAATTTAATATACAATAGATATTATTAATTATTTAAGAATAATTTATATTCAATATAATTAGCAATGAGTTTTGTATTTTATTATTTATTATATGCAAATATACATATACTTTGTAATAATTTATAAGCCAATTTTCTCAAGTCTATCATTTATTTCCTACAATTTTTGTAAAGCGTACTCTCGCAAATGCTTACGTTGAATTTGGCTTGAAATTATCTCCCTCGCTTAAACGGGCTATAATTGTACGCAGAGTCGTCGATTCGAGTCGATGCGCGATTCTATCAAGAGACCTCTACAGAAAAGCTAATTGGCCGGTCAGACCTTCATTGTATGCCCGTATTCGCTGTTGCGACAATGCAATTTACATATACGCCGCGATCCATTCACTGTCGAGACCTCAATACGCTCAGGCAACGCATAAGGATCCCTGTCTTTTGAGAAGATTCTCGAGTTGCCAGTTATATGTGTTTGTGAAATGGAAAGGAAAGGAGATAAAGGAAAATACGGTCGTAGAAGTTTTAGGTATATAACAAGTGTAGTGTAGTATCCTAGAGAGTTTCTAGCTACTGAGAGATAAAGTTGAATTCTTTTCCAGCATGTGTTATATTTTTGCGACAATGTTCTTTTCATTTATCAGATGAAATGTTGAACGTCGAGAATTAAACGTCATTTTTCTTTCAATTATTGATCGCACCGAAAATTTATTTACAACTCAGTGCTAACAGCTTATTGCGGCGATTTATCGCCAATACAAGTCAGTCATCCGATAATCTCCGAGTAACGCACGTCGTAAAAATCTAATGCGCGATTTATTATTACGGCGCGGTGTGTTTTATCGCTCTGGACCGCGCTAGTAAGCTCCACGTGGAGTGCGCTTTGGCAGACGTAAAGATAGAATCCCCAAGGTACCGTCTGATCTATCTTCTGCCAACAGTTCTTCCTGCCCCGCGTTTCTGCCGCATATAACCACCCCCGTCGCTCTTATTTATTTCTTTCCGCCGGCACAGAAAAATTCACAGCGATTCCCGGATCCCTGTTTCGTTTTAGCGCAATCGCGACTTTCGCGAGAAAAACGCGACGAAGAACCTGTCGATTCGACAATAGATCTTTTTTTTTTTTTATAGATTCTTACCTTGTGTCTGGTCTACCGAATATTTATTGTGAAAAAAATAACGATGCTGTGAAGATTACTGTTTGCGCAACATTAAAAAGGTATTTCGTTTCGCAGGAGTTGTCTCGCGAACGTCCTAAAATCGTCAAACTTATTTTTTCACGGGACGCATGGAGAATCGAAACTTTTAACGAGCGATGTCCTCTTGTACACTTCCGCTTACAGTTCCCGAGAGTTTTGTTAATGACGAATCTTCCGTGGAAAGAGCACACAAATTGTGTCCGGCAGTGGGATATTTTTTTTCGACCGTTTAACAGTATCAGCGAAGTTATTCTTTCCGATTTTATTTTATATTATTTTTAATTTACAGGATAAATGATCTTTCAGTGGCACCGTCTTCGTTGAAAGTAATAACTTTCATCACAGAATTTTCATTAAATTGAAACGTGAATTTTTTTCTCTCTGTCTCTCTCTCTCAAGATTTTGCATGCGTTTGTGAAATAAAAGGCGCTTCAATCTTACTCGCTCTCTCGAGGGTCGAAACGGTTATTGCCGCGGTTATCTTGAATATCCCACCCGCACGTGGAACTTCTTTCTTCATACAAAATTGCAGGACAGATGAGTTTCCCGAGATAAAACTCGCAGCTTTTTCTTTGCGAATCATTACGCGACTCATTACTTATTAACACTCATGCGATATATAAGCGATATATAAGAAGTATACTGTGTGTAATTAATAAATATTTTTCAAGAAGTGTATATATATATATATATTATATAGCGTTGTCCGAAGCGCGGATTATACGCGACGTACTAAACTCGCTCGCTAAACCTACATCCTACTTATCAATATTTTAAAAAGCCACTTCTGTGATCTATTTGCCGCAGTCGCGTCCTTTCCTCCCAATCCTCCCGTCTCGCGTAAGTGTGCAAGAGCTCTCCCTTGAGAATCTGCGGTATAATAACGTTGACATAGTCGACATAGCGCACTAAATAGGCGCTCGCGCCGCCTCCCTCGTTCCGTTCTCTATTCTGCGCTCTTCCTCCATATTTCGCGCTTATACATTTCTTCGCTCGAGCCTCTCTTCTTCAAGACGTCGCGCCGTAAATCCATCCCCCGGCGCTTATATATATTTCTCGCGAGTTATACGTGCATTATTACGATTCCCGCGCCACTATGATATGGCTTCGCGTATCAAGACGGTCGAGACGCGAATCGCGCGCGAGAGATGAACGTTCAGACATGTCGCTTATTCAGGAGTTTATACGCCGCGTCACACAGTCAAGTCAGAACGCGTTTCGAATCTTTCGGACATCTTCATGTTACCGACCTATCTGAAAATCGTACGCGTTTCTTATATTGACACACACGATGCGCTTTCTCATGCGCAAATTGAAATAAAAACAAAACTCTCTCTCGGCTTCATCCGTCAGTCAGTGTGCCATTCGAGCAAAATAATTCCTGTTATTCTTGTATATGTAGACAAAGCGCACGTGCGCCTTTCACATTTGTCTCCCGTTTCCGCGTAATTCAAATTTATCTTGGACTGCGCGCTTTGTGCGAACGTACAGCGCTCTTATTTGTTTTCGCTGTTTTGGGATCTGTATTCTTCGTTTGCGGATGCACAAGCGAGCAGCCAGCGATGACGCCGCGTCATCATCGGTAACGATTGCGCAACTGAATAAAATGGAAATTAAAGTGGATATTAAGTTCGCGATATATCATGCGCGATCGCGCGCGCTTGAGATTTGAATGAAAACAATGTTTCGACGAAGAGAAATTTAATATTCCTCGACACGCTGTTTCTATTATCACTCTTTCCGGCCGTGTCTCATCCCGTTTCCTCACTCGAAAGGATCTGTTGGTAGAGTATCGCTTTACGGAGTCCTGATGATTCCACGTGGGATAAACGTGGGGTGACGCGCGCACCCTGAGATCAATCTTACAGCAAGAACAATGGAGGCGTCGTGTGCATTGATGAAAGTCTTCTGTCAACCCTTTGTGGATCCAATGTGATTTCTGTAACACCGGTGACGACAACGGCGACGAGGCGAGGGCTGAGAGTGGCTCCCACAACGTCGTTTCGTCGAACACTGGAGACATGGGGGCGGGAGACAGTGGTGGCGACCGATGGTGGCTGCAGCCACCTCCCTAATGGAGCGCTTTCGTTCGCGACGCTTGTCTCGCAGAGGCTACAATTTACGACCATTTATTTAATTGGTTCGTCAAAGTCTACGCGACTAATGCGTCGCGATGAAAAGGCGTCGTCCTTCCGTCCCTCGTGTTATAAATCGACGGCAGTGGCGTTAGGAATTATTGGGCGACATGCGAAAACGCGAGATCTTCCGGAACACGCGTTCGGAAAATTCTCAGAATTGAATTTTGTTCATCAGAAAAGTTTTATAATAAAATAATGTTATCCATGATATATATCGTGTGGATATATGTGTATACCATTACTTCAACTTAATTAAAGATGATATTTAATTCGAATAACAAAACGAACGCTGAGAAAGCGGTCGTTACAGCGATAGATTGGTTTCTCGATTAAAGCCTTGTAGGCACAGGTGTGCCCGGCTATATGCTTCCGACTCGTTTTCACGGCGAATTTAAAGCCACTCGTATCAATCTGTGGAAACCAGTTTACGGGATCGTTTCTGTCCCTCTAATGCGTTAAAATTCGATAAAGCGCTTCGCGAATTCGGTGGAGACGAAAAAAAAGTACGTATTGATGGAAGGTCCTTTTTGTTTCCTTCTGGTCGGGAGGATTCAGTTTCCGCTAAGGACAGAGACGAAGAGTCCTCTAGAAAGAAGAATTCTGATTCGACGAATCCTCAGACTCATGTACATGTCTCTTCCTCTCTCCTCTCTCCCCAGCATACATATGTATGCCCGATACATATGTACGTCGCCGTTGCCAAAGTCGTCGGAGAGAGTTCTCGGGGAAAGTTTCGAGGCCACCGAAACGAGCACCGTAGACGGCGGAAACTGTCGGCGAATTACCAACGTAGATGACTCTCGGGGCGGTCTTTCTCTGCCGAGCAAACGGCCACCGCTTACCAACTCGCCACCAACTTGCGGCCGGACCGAGCGGATTTGCCGTGCGCCCCGTGACGGACGACGCTGTCGTATCTTGAAATTCGAAGCGTTTTGTCCGCAACGCTACGACTGACAGAAGGACGCAAGGGTAAAGCCGCAGACGGAAATATTACCCGGTATCGCGCGCACGAGGATTACGTCATGATCTCGAGTGATTCCATCCTGGATTTTAATAGATAGTTAAGAGAATAGTAATTTCTTTTTTTTTATATAAAAAAAAATGTAAAATATTTTATTATATTGTAATTGCAAGCGATAAAAAATGGGGAAAAAGTTCCGGTTAGTGTTTGATAAATAGCACGTTTCAACATTACAAACGTGCCGTTTGACACGATACACCGAAGGAAAAAACGTAGTTTATTTGCGTATCCACAAAGCGCAGTGATTTCTTTTTACCTCTTGTCGAGTGTAATTGTAAAGTGTGCACTTGCGGGACGAAGCTTTTTCGTAAACACTGGGAAAAGAGTTCAAAGCGGCGGTTGAAGGCGCTCCGGCGCGGCACGTACGACCGTTCTTTTTCGCCGCGCGCAGTAGAAGTAATATGCGACTGGTCGGACTGAGAACCGTCGGGAGCCGTCCGACGTCGTGCCCACCTGTAAATCATGGGTGAAAACCGCCCGGTGGTACCGGCAAGGACAGCCACTTTTCAAGAGAAGGTCTCTACATCAAGTTTGCGCACTAGACTCGCACCACTGCTCGTATATTATCTCCCGATGTTGCACGGCCACGCACCTCTCACGCTTCCTATTTTTTCTCCGCAGTTCAGAAGTGGATATCGAGGCGCTGGATTTTACCGCCGGCGGTATAGCTCCCAGGGATTTCGAGGGTAGTAAAAGAGATCTCGAAGAGGTTGACCTTGGCGGAGATGACTCGTTAACTCGACGAAGATAGAACCAGCTCGTGATTACTCTTGGAAGTTTAGATTAGATGCGGCATAACCGTGTCTGTGAGAATTTGTTGCCAGACATGAGATATTATCGTTTATTGCGTTGTCGTATTTTTTGAAGCACATATTTCAATATTTTGTTATTTAATGAATTTTAATTGGTTATGCGCGTTATGGAGAAAAAGAAAGAAACAGAAGGAGAAAGCTGAATTCATAAAGTCTCTTTATATTTTTATTAGAAAATACTTGACAAAATTATAAAATTATTAAAATGATAAAGTTTTTTAATTAATTGAAATTTAATAAATAATAAAATATTAAAATATGTGTTTAAAAAATACAATAACGCAATAAGCAATAATATTTCGTGTCTTTGTGTGATAAGCAGATAAAATAAAAAACTAAACTATGATTATTTTTGTCAGTTATAAAATGAGGTAACATAATATAAAATATATTTTAGTTTTATTTGAGTATCTCGTAAAACTTGCGTGGATGAGACGACCGAGCAATTTTACGTTACATAAACAGCGGTTTAGAATCGTTCAGCACGACAGGTCTTATTATTTAATACGGTTTTCTTTTTTATTGCAATTAAGGAAAGGAGATTGCAGTCTCGAAGATGAGTAACTTCACCGGGGAAATAAGAAAGACTGGTTTGATAAAAGAGGCGGCTGCAGAGGCCGAAGTATTAGGTGCAACGTCGACAGGGATCCCGACACCTGGGTACGCCATTAAAAAGTCCCCTTTTCCTACATCATCGTAACCATATCCCATCCAACTTCCTTCGATACTTTTCTGCGAACTCGAGAGATCGTCGCGAAGGGTTTACTTCTGTGACGCGAGATGAATTCCGAGTGCTCTCGTTGTGTGAACGCTATCTACTCGGTAACACTTATCAGATATATATTGTATAAAAGTTTTTGTTTTCACCATTTTTTACCACGAGAATCGACAGTTTAATCGACAGTTTATATCGGTGAAATTTATCACAATGCTGGATTGTTTTCAGGAAAAGTAAGTACACACACAACAAAATGTTTGTACAGCTCGGTGTTTCTCTCCGTTGTAATCAAGTTCGCGCGTTGCACATTTAGCGAACACTCGTTTGCATAATGTTGCCGATACATTTCCGCGTGTTTGTTCGACATCGAATCTTTTGGGGTTGGATATCGATGCGGGCATTAAAACGCCCTATTAATACGAGTCTCACGCACCAGCCGTTGGTCATCGACACGCAGCCGGTGGTGACGTTCGGTCCTTTAATTATCGCCGATAAATCATTGCGCCATATCGTTTCTTCCGCTTGGTTAGCGCTTTTCTTTTTGCCGTTATAAACAAATGGAACATTCCTCGTTCACGCTTTTGTTCTCTTTGCTATTACTAATAATTTTTTCCAGATTTCTCCAAGGAAAAATATATCAAACACGTTTGATAACGCTAAGATACGATTCGTGTATTTCTCTGGATTGTACAAATAAACGAGGCAACGATTAAAGAGTAAGTTCTTTTTCTCTCTCTCACAAAGACTCGTTAGAAAATACGCTAGTTGCCGGATAAAAAGACGCATTATCTCACGTTAATTTATCCCCAGAGCGTTCCCAGTCGCTCGATGTTTAGAGAAAGAAAACGCGCGACACAGACGCGCGCAACCCTAACTCAAACCCATCCGTTTTTCGCGCGCGTTTCCTGCAGCGAGCGCGTGTTTGCTCGTGCGTACGTTTCTCTACGGCTGAGCGGGTGCGTATTGTTGCGAAATTATCGGCATTGTCATGCGCGACTCGATTTATTTTGTCTATTCGGCGGAAAAGTGCTTTCATTTGCGAGGCGACTGTCGGCCCGACACGGACAGGGTGGAGGAACGCGTTAAAACCATAGAGATAAAGAGAAGAAGAGCGGACTGTCAGGGCAAACAGAGAGAGAGAGAGAGAGAGAGAGAGAGAGAGAGAGAGAGGCGAGCGTTGCTCTGCCTTTCTGGTATTCTTCGTGACAAAAGCTCTTAATTCGACAATGCGCGTCTGTTGAAAGGCGGACAATAGTCGACTTTTGGTAAATAATGATTTCTTCGATCCTCTCGACACCGGTCCGCCATTCTTCCATTCTCGCAAATTGAATCCCACATCGAAATATTGAGCGTCGTAACACGTACAAAGCGTATAAAAATAAATGTTATAAGTGTGCGCGCAAAGAAATTGAAAAATCATTTGGAAAAAACAAAAAGTTATATTTGGCAATGTTGGAGTCGAGATTTTTGCGGTAATTAACATTCGGAACGTCGCTGTTTCTCCGAATCCCAGGAGTAATTAAGGAAAGGAAAAGGATAGGATTTTTTTCTGTCAAGGCTGCATACCGCCGTCGGGAACGTGATTTCGAGTGAGCGAACGAACGGCGAAGAATTTTCGGAATCGGATTAGCGAGAACGATGGGACGCTCGATTTCGTTCTTCCGCCTCTGTTTCGAAGCCTTTCATTTTTCGTTTCCCTTCGGGAGCGTCGCACGGTCCGAAGTATTTGCATTACAAATACATCTTCACTGGAGTTTTTCTCGTTTCATTAAATTCGCTTTTTCCTCGAGACGTACCTCTTCTTCTTCAACTGGTTTTCTCTGCCGGTGTCGTGAATGCACTGCCTCAATCACCCTCTTCTCAGTCTAAAAGGGTTGTACTAAGAATTTTAATCTCGCGCGCGCGTGAAGAAAAAGTTTGCCTCAAAATCATTTGTTCTCGGAAACGTGCGCCGAAACGAGATATTTTCTAGCGTTAATTATCAGTCGAACAGAGCGTGTTCGGAAGGTTTTTCCGTGACTGACGCTGCTGCGAAAAAGTTGCAAGATTTATGATAGCAATTATCTGAGTTATGTGTGCGAATAATAACTAAATAAAAATTAAACTTTTCCCTCGATAAACTCTTTAAATCGCACTGCGAAGAAACACGTGATCGAAAGATAACGCGTTACATCGTAATTCTGTAATCCCGATAAGGAACGCGCAATATATCGTGTTGACCTGAAAACCGCTTGACGTAAGCCTTTATCGTCCTCGGTGTCAACTGTCAAATGCTAACATTGCCTTAACGAACGGCATCAACCGCGCGAATTGCATCTCCCGGATATGGCATGCGGGTGTTCCGATGCTGCAGCAAGGCCGGATTTCCGTCTCGATGACGAATGTTTGTCCGTCGTAAATCTTTATCTCTCCCGAATGCGATCGCGTCCTTTCGGGATTGTCCGTTGACGATAATCGCGTACGTGCCGCGCGATCAGACGCACCGATCAGAAACGGTCACACGGATTTGTTCGTTACATCGACGCGTTTCCGGATAATAATTATATCCTGACGAAATTGAGTTGATACAATCGGAGCTGCTTTTGCTCTCCAGTGGCGAGCTACTAACGTGAATTATGATGTTCGCGTGCAGCGCGATATATCGGCCCCCGAGAAACGGCAAAACGCCATCATTTTTGGTGGTCGTGATATTTACGTGGGAAAACCACGACCCTGTTACCACCTCCCATCGGTATCGAACCGGTACATTTTATGAGCGCACACGCTGAACGGTCGATGATCAACGACCGCGAACGCGCTAAATCAAGACGCTTCTGGTCACGACATCGTTAGATTGCCGTTCTTCGTATATCACGGGATATTGTTAGTGTTTTTTTTTTATTATTTATCTCCAAATTAGTTTTGATCAACTTTTTTTTCACGAAACACAGAATATAAATATTTTATATCGAAAGTAAAAAGCAACACGACGCGAATAAATTGTTTTCGACATGTTCCTTACGAAAGGATTGATTTTATAGAGCCTTCAATATGGTAACACATATGTCGCACGATGTGGTTTTTTGTACATTCGTGTGGTTTCACATCTAAAGTCTATATCAACGCGCGTCTTCGGCACATGGAACAAAGAAGTTCTACAAGTCCGAGTTTCTTATATAAAGTCTCGTGTCTACATCTAGCCTGCAACGCTGTCTTAATTAAAGTTGGCTGACTTCTGGCTTGTTGCGTCCTTCGCGCCACTCGTCAGTCTTGTCCCCAGGGGTGCAATTTACTCGCATCTCCTATCTCTCCTCCGTACCTTCGTTCTCAACCCCACCACCGTCATCAGGCGCGGTTTTAACGTTCGTCGTGTCCGTATTTATTCCGCTTACCAACGAGCTTTTTAAACACAACGAACTACCGTGTTATCTTCTGCTGTCATCTAATGTCGATCGGCTTATTAATTTATGCAAGAAAAGTCTTAATGAAGAAAAAAGCTATTAACCTCCGCCCGATTATCGCTTCCTTCTCCCTTGTCCGTTGTCAACTTTCCCTTGACACGACGCTATTTTACATAGAAATAACAGGTCCGCATATTAATGCGATGTCACGTTTTTTTTTCCTGATTTACGGAACAAGAAAGCAAATCTGCTGTTTGTTGAATCGAATTTAATATTACTTTTACAATATTCTGTCATATTGTTATATCTATTGTGAACAAAAAAATGCGACTTATTGCGTATTGCGTTTGCGAGACAAAATACAAAGACCGCGCGTATGTTTTAAATTAAAATCAATCAGAGTGGAACATCTTCTTTAAGGTGCGCGCAATCTCTTTGTGAACTGGTTAATTAAAAATCAGCGAGTAGTCCGAAAAGTAATTGGAGATGCTAAAGGGTAAAGCAATCAAGGGGTGACGCGCCTCGCGGTGCCTTAAATAAAAGTCATTTCAATTGTTTCCCGGATATAATTCCAAGGAATGATATTTTTTTCTTTGTGCGAACTTGACCGCGACGCGGCATTCTCTCCTCAAAGTCATCTTGGTCAGAAGTCCTTCTTGGGCTTTGCTATGTAAAACAGTCTCCCTTTTGTCCATCTCGTCGAACGTTAAAGTTCTGACCGGTCGGGATGACGGATTGTTCGCGTCACGGGTGAATAAACTTTCCACGATGCGCACGGTCCACCCACGATATTTATTTAGTAGGGACTAAAGTAGATATATGTCCACGCACCCATGGGAGTGTCTCAGATTTTCATGGCGCAAAAAGATTTCAACCTTCGTTTGCGCCCTTTATTTGCGAGCGTCCGACCTTCGCTGACTTTGCTCTCGCACACCAGCAGATTGAATAAACTGTACTTAATTTGTACAATCGATTATATTTACATGTCGCGACAAACGCGGTCGTCACGACAAAGAAAGATCTTTGCCTTCACAATGATCCAAAGTATTTTTTCCACACTTGACAAAAAATAGTTTGTCATAGATATTTATTTATTTTCTAATTATTTATTCTATATATTTATTTATTTATAGAACCGAACATCAGAAGTATAAGTACACAATTACACAATACCACTGCAATTCTCTTACATATATATATACATATATGTGTATTATTTGTGTATAATTACCAAGTGAAACTCCCGAAAAAACTCCTACGCAAGCCGCTGCTTAATACCGACGTATTTTATTGACTTCGAGACTGAACCGCTTCGAGGTGTCGAAATACCGTTCCCGTAATCGCACATCGAGACGGGAACTCCCGGTTCCCGTCCTCTGCACGCGCCAACGTTATAAATGGGAAGCCATAAGCGTGTAGGTGTCGTTTCGCCGAACGATCGCGGGCGCACAGGAAGAGGACCACCATTAGCCTGCAGGTGTTGGATATCCCAGCCACCCCATCACTCCCTCATTCCAGACGATCATGCTCAAGATGATCCCTCGAACGACAGGCGCGAGTCTCTCACTATCTCCGGGAAAAGAGAGAGAGAGAGAGAGAGAGAGAGAGAGAGAGAGAGAGAGAGAGAGAGAGAGAGAGAGAGAGAGAGAGAGAGAGAGAGAGTAAATAATCCTCTTCCGCATTATTCCACGGGTTCTTGGAAATCGCAGTTAATGGGTTTTGTAAAATCGCTTCCCGACGAAGCATCACGGTAGATCGCTTTGTTGCCGGTTAATTGTTGCTATTCCGGTTCGAGCTCACGGCTCTCGCGATTAATGGAATTGTCGGATCTTCGCCCCGATCTACCGGCGCTTGTTTGTTTAGTTTACTCGTTCGTTGCTGAAGAAACGTACTTTCCTTGATAGCATATATCCCCGCGCGAACAATTACTCGGTTCTTACGAACCGTTAAAACGATTTGTGTTATGTAAGTCTATTGGAGATACGTTGTGTAAAATATCTTCTAAAAAAAAAACCCAATTAACATAGTTTCCCTCGTTTAGTGAAGTTTTTTTTCAGCAAATTTGCGTTTTGTTTCTTTTATACAAACGAAGTTGTTTTATACTAATTACGAGACCTAATTGGCGAATTCGCATCTGCTCTCGTGCGCGTATCTCCTGGACGGCGTGAACGTTGCGCCACATCCGTAATCTTTGTACGCGCATTCCTCCATCCTGTAATTACATTTATCTTCGTGAATTTGCTTGCGAAAGCGCTTCGGCTTCACCCGGCAGCCGTACGCGAACCATCTGCATTCTACTTGCTCCTCGGGATCCAATTGCGGCTCCGGCGGTGGCGGCAGCGACGGCGGCGCCGCGTTATAACTGAAGAATTCATCGTCCGCGTCTCTGTACTGGCTCCTATAGTTGCATTTCTGCTCGTGAGTGTATTTCCGTCTTCTCGGCATGTTTACCATGCAGCCGTAACGACGATACTTGCATTGCACCAGTTCCTCGGGGTCGCCGCCGTAATTGTTATCGTCGATCGTTGCGGACGCGAGACCGTCGCTGATCTCGTTCACTCGGAAGTCGTTTCTGTAGTTGCAGAATTTCTCGTGAATATCGCGTCTCCACGGTGCCATTCGCACCTTACAGCCTACCGTGGAATACGAGCACTCCACCAGATCGTCGTGATGCTGTAGGTCGGTCGGCATATGCTCCTCCTCGAGATGCGGCCGAAATTGGCATCTGTAATCGTCATTTCAACTATTTGTAACTACTTCCGCTCGAATCCTTACATAGTTTTCTTTCGAATATGAATTTAATTAAAAGTTTTTAATAATTTTTATTCGAATAACACAATGTGTGTGCTCTTACAGGCTTTGTTTTTATTTATTTATTTTATTCATTTTTCTCTATTATAAAAAAAATACTTATATATTTAAATTTCTTACAATTAACAACTAAAGTTGTAAAGACAATAATAATAAACAAGTTTTCTCTCGCCTTTACCTCGACTCATGAAGCGCTCGCAGATGTTCCGGCACCTTCACCCAGCATCCCAGATGAGAGTATCGGCACGGTTCGATCTGCTGGTCGTGCGACGGCACAGGCGGCTCCCAGGACGCCGCTCTTTCATAGCTCAGGAAGTCGTTCATTGGCGGTGCGGTAGGATGCGACATGTAGTGCGTCGGCTGCGGCGCGTCCGCATGTGGCGGCAGAATCTCGATGTCCAACGGTGCCATACACGTGGGACAGCCGTAGTAATAAGGCTTACAGCGGTGGCACACGGTGTGTCTGTTGATGCACGAGTACCTGGGCGTGAGCTCCATCTCCATGAGGCAAATAGGGCAGAGACCCTCAGTCCTGAATCGCTCGTAAAGATTCGGATACAGCGTGTTCATGACCTATCGGCAAGCGTGGTTTTATTTAGTGCCGAGTTCCTTTAGGGATGTTCTTCTTCTTCTGCCGATCTCTCCCGAGATTGAGACGAATCTTTTCGGCAGAGAGTGCTACAAGAGCGAGAGTCCGTTCGCTTCGCTCTTGCAGAGATGAAGAGAAATTACTTTGGTGCTCTCTCTCCCTCTCTTTCTCTCTCTCTCTCTCTTTCGTCTCTCTTGCTAGTTTGCAGACAAAAAAAAAGTTGCTCTTTTGCTATGAAGATTTATGTGCAATTCTCAATATAGAGTAATGGGGGATTTAAGAGACGAAAGAGGGTCGCGATCGAAGAGACGAAAATATAGGATTGGAACGAGTACGAGTGTTCGTTCATAGACGCGAGCTGCGATTATTTGATCAAGTGTTTGATCTTGAAGTTTGTACTGGTGACAATCAGAGCTGATAAGCGACGAAAACAACATCGCTGGCTTTGACTTTTTGCCATTCGGACTGACGTTTGCACACATGTATTATTACGAAGATACGTGAAGATGCGAAAATACGCAACAATTACATAAGATTTATTTTGAGAGATTAAAATATATAATTAAGGTACAGAGATATATTATACAAAGTAGAAAGAAATCTCGTCGATCGACGAGATCTAGTAACTTCATACGTTATTTCGAGAAGTGACGTTCATTTGATACTCCGGGGGGGATCTTTTGTTTAACAGGAACCGTTAAATTGTAATTGATGTGATGACAATAATACTTACTCCCTCTTTATTTGTTCTCTCCACTCGAAACAAGAATTACACCCACGATGGGGGAACGGAAAAAAAAAAAAAAAATAGCTGTCGAGCGACACGTACACCTACGAAAGTACGGGCACCGTGTGTCATCGTCGACCTGTCACCGTTTTCCCTTATCTGAAAGAGACCGATAGCGCGACTTTATCTGATAAAACGTATCGCTCATGATAGAGAGAGCCGTTTCCACGTTTCGCAACGCCAGATAAAACGTCTCGCGTCGATTCTCGGGTAGGAGGAAAAAAAATATGCTCTTTCTTTCTCTCTCTCTCTCTCTTTCGTTGTCATGCACTTTGCGTCACCGAAAGGTAACCGCTGCCGAGTATTTATTATGCTCCGTGTACGTACGCGCGTGAAAAATTGGAAATATAAGGCGAGGGGTGTGCTTTTTCGTCTGGCGCGGGTCGTTTCGTTCTCGCGTCGTGCCCGGAATTAATTAACGATTATTCATACCGGTCTCTTCGCGATGTACAGAGTGTGTCGCGGACGTTCGTTTCTCGCTTCTACTTTTCGCGAGCAAATTCCCCGAGCAAAAATTAGAATCTATCTTCCGTCTCGGAAATGCATGCGAAGAGAACGTGTTGATTCCTCCGTCGAAGGAAGATCGACTACAAAAATTATTCGATGAGGCTGTAGTAGGCAACAACAAAATGCGGAAAATCTGAGACACCCTATGTGTATACACGTGTATGAAAAATTCGCGTATTCCCCGTGGCGGACGAGTCGTGACGCGCGATGGATCTCCATTTTGAGTGAGATCACGTGCTCGTTAGCGGCGTGACGGCTAATTATACATGAAAAATCGGCGGCGTGCGTGAATGTAATATCGCCGAGCATATCACACACGTAGTATATAAGCATGTGCATATCGCGTAGCAGGCGATTCGTAATCTTCAAATTGAATCTGCGATCGCCCGCGCGCACACATTCGTATATCGTCGCAAAAAGTTTGCTGATACGACGTTATTTGATATTAAACGCAAATGTGAGGCTTGGAAACGTTATCTGGGCGGGATTAATGTAATTTGCAAACGCGAGAGATACACACAGAGTCGCAGGCAAAGTGACGCTCGCTGAAGCTAGTATGACGAGCACGGATGATGTTTTTGTGATTAATGAGAAAATGAGTTTTCTGCATTAAATGAAATACAATTTCACGTTGGCTAATCGAAAATTGCAACCTATCTATTAGGAAAGTGATATTGTCGAGTTAATCGGATGGTTATGGATAAAACATTCGATCGTTATCGCGCACGACTACGATATTTCGTTGACAATGACGGGACTAAATAAATTTCTAATCGCTATTTTTGATCAAATTGAATTTTATTAAAAATCACGCGAGATGTGTTATGATACGGAGAAGGAAAGGGATGAAAGGACGAAAAAAACTCGATAAAATCGCTCGTAATATTATCGCACATTTTATTTTTTGTTGTTGTTGTTTATAATAGGACGAAAAATTACTAGAAATTGAAAAACAACTGGGGAATCATATCGCAGTTTTTTTGCGTGCAAATATGTCCGCGAATATAACGAAATCGGATACCTTCGTGTGATATTCCACACCGGGTCTCGTAACGACCGTCCCTCATTTGAATTCCCGCGCGAACGTCGCGTCAAAGATACGACTGAACGACCCTGTCTCTGCCACGAGGGTAATACTCGCTGACCATAAGTCACTTATGTAAATCTGCGAGATGGAAACACGCGTCGGGGGTCGTACAGCGATTGCAGGCGTAGCGACTATGAGGAAAACTTCCCAAATTGAATGCAACATTCAACGTTCCGCTGCGATTTTATTTTATAATTATACTTGCAGCAAACTTTCAACTCACTGTTTGCCAATAGAAAAGCTAAATCATTAGTTACCAAATTATTTTAGTTAATTAACAATTAACGCGCATTAACGAGCTCTGTTCTAAATTCGAGAGAACTATTTAATACATTTTCCTCGTTGTTGTGCGCGTGTTCGTCGCTCACCTTCTTCCGAGAGAGGGAAAAAAAGAGTGAAGGTGGCACTGCGGAATACGATACCGGGAGAAACGAAGCAAAATAAGCTCGCGACGAAGGCGACGCGATATTTAAGCACTCGCGAGCCTCTTTCAAGATGTCAATTTATTCTTACTGCCCTTTTTCGCGACGATATTGCGCCATCAAATTTCCTCGGGAAATCTTGCTCCCACAATATTCGCACAATTTCGTTCACTTCATCGTGAAATGCGCACACGCGCAATCGCGCCTCGTAGTCGTACATGCGACACGACATATTTATGACGCAAGCAACTTCGAAGTAGCTCGTTATGTTGATGAAAGACTAGTCGTCTAAGCAAAGTAGGGCAAGTGTCAGGGTCGGGATGGAATCTCACGTTTTTCTTAGTCAACATCTTCTTGTGGATCTTCTTGCGGAATTCTCATTCAATTTTCATGCACAGAGCGCACTTGCACAGATTTTATGTACACGGAAAACAATAAGATTTGCCAGACTAGCATGAAATTAGTTACTGTATAGTCAGCAAGAAACATTTGTTAATATATATTGAGATTTTTGTGTCAACAAAAACGATTTGTTAATGAAACAAAAATTCAGTGGACTCGCAAATTTTTTTGTTGATTATGATAGCAAAAATTTTTTCTCCGTGTACGCATTATGTTACGTTTATACATATACATGAATATCGAGACGTTACATATTAAAAGTAATATTTCTATTTTTACCATTATACGTTGCTTTCCATCCCCGTTAGTAGCAGTCGCTTCTAAAATTGCTGATTTATCTTTTGTGTACCCTCCGCGGTATTAGCCCATCCGCACATTAGCCTCCTAATCTTCCAATCACCCGCCTCGAAAGGGCCGTGCGGTGAATTTAGCAGCGAGCGGCAAAGCATCGCTGATCAATAAAGGAGGCGAGCGATGGTTGTGAGGCTTAATCTCGCGGCCGGCTTTGTGATTGATTCGAACATATTTCCAGCTTACGCGCTAGAGCATGATCGATCTCTCTCGAAATCCTATCCGAGGTAGTCGCAATTCGATCACGTTTGCTTCTTACGAAAAAATTATCAAGCTCTCGAATAATAAGCTGTAATCGCGCGAGCAGTGAGAATAAATTATTCCTATTATATTACATTTTTTGTTCACGAAACGTCTTTCTACGGTTGGCTTTGAGGATCGAATTGTGTCTCTCAACGATTAACAATATTCACTTTTGTAACACACAATCGGAAAACTCGAAACAATTTCCCTGCGCCTATAAACACCGCTTTTTCTTCTCGGAATATCTGTCCATGCTCGAGAGGGCGAATTCGAATCTTGCGCAATATGTCGCATAATTCGGCCATTCCTCATACCACCTCCGGTGCGTTCGAAGGGAACGAGCTTCTCCAACACGTGTAGACACGCGTGTATCGGCTGTAGATAGTCTCATAATCACGCGAAACACAAAGCTCTCTCCCTCTCTTCTCTTCCGGAAACAAAGTCACGAAACGTAAAATCGATTCAGAAGGTATCAGAATCTTATCGTTTGACAGGGGAACATGCTTTTCTGGGATTGACGGGTGCTTTTCCGCGAAGTTGCCACATGCCATGTGTACGTATATATCACATGCTTCGAGACAAGCGGGAAAGAAATCGTGAAATTTATTTTTTTATACCTAGCAAGTTAAATATACACAAGCGACATTTAATACGTTCACTTCTGCGAGTTCTTTTTCGCGAAAATAAGAAAGAGAAGATCGCGCGGAAGAATTCTCTTCGCAGTTGAGTTAGAAGCGGGCCGAGACAGAACTTTTCGCAAGAAAATTAGGCGCGTTTGCGCGCCGCGCCGTTTTACACGGATTCCTCGAAAGCTGACGGGTGCTCGACCCGTTTTCTCTCGGCCCGGCAATTTCGCGCCTCAACAAAAGGGACTTTTGTATTCACGAGTATGATAATGTCCCACCTCTACGTACGAGGTTTTCTCTCGCATCTGCAGCCGGTGTCACGGGAGCTTGCAACACGCGCGAGGGAAGGGTATATGTATATAATCGCGTGAGAGCACAGCCAAGAGGAATACGATGGCCCGAATGCTTCGGTAACGCGCCGCACCGACAGGTAAGCCGGTGGAATATCCGAGAATAATTTTACATATTTCAGCGCCCGCCGCTCACCGATGCGACAAAGAAGCTTACCCGTTGTCTATACGCCGCGCGGAACATCGCGATGTATACAATGCAAAACGAGCTTTTATCGTTGCATTGCTTTGAAAAGATTTACACGGTCGTATATTCGGCTCCATATCAGTTGTTTTTCTCGTTATCTACCTGTGTCTCTTGTGACAGTCTGATAAGCAGCACTTGACATGTGTTTTCGTTCTGACTGCACATCTGCTCTCGACACACGAGTCGAGATTGACAAATCGAATTACAAACCTTTTTCCTATATTTATTTATTTTTTAAGATTTGTCATAGTGCAATATAGTAGAGAGTAAAACGATTTTTTTTGTTTCAATCGCTTAACAAAAAGTGTGAGAATGTTAATATAAAGAAGGCAGCTTTGATTAGTGATGCGAAACAAATGTGAGAGAAGAATATTTTAGATAAGAAAACGAAGAAAACAGAAATCTGGTTTTACGGTCAATACGTCCGATTTAACTTCTGGCCAAGGTGTGTTTTTTGCAATAGGTTTTTCAAATTTTATAAAGAAGAGATAAAAAAATGAATTTATATATTTAATATGCAAATTAAACATCTTAGATGAATTTTCTGTGCATCAATTTATATGTTCAAAAATATATTGGCACGTTACACCCAGTATTTTCTACTAATTAAACGCTATCACGAGCTTGAATTTGTTAGAAATCTAGAAGTTTTGTCAACGAGTTTTATTTTCCAAAAAATTTGCTTTTTATGAAGTAAGAAAAAGCTTCTCCGCATATGTACGTATTAAGCTTGCCGCCACATTTCGAAACCGAGGGTAAAGCTTCAGGTCGGCAGAGAGCGCCCTTGGCAGAAGCGCGAAGCTGGGGGTGCAATCGATTGCGATATATCGCAAGCAACCCCGGCGCGCCGGGAGGGTTGATTACGCGTGCGCCTCGGTATCCTCGTGCGGATTGGCCGGCGATGATGTCATGCGGTGCTCCCCTAAGTCTCTGATATCATCTGCGGGATTTTCTGCAGTCCACACCGACCACTCGAGCGGCGTAGCCGCATCATCGGCGATATTGCACTTGTGCTTGTCATTCACGTCGTGTCGTCCGGTCTGCACCGGTTGCCGGAGCCCTGAATCCGAGTCCCGCAGCTGCCGCCCACCGGTTAAGGTGAGTCCATTTCTAGTCTCCGTTCTACGATGCTCGTGCTTCCGTACTTCTGGACCGTGCTGACTGCGCGGCAACGACGACAACGACGACGTCTCGTCGCACGTACACACGTTAACCTGTCTCTGTGTAAACATACGTTCGCCTTCTGCACCTGATTGCGCCCTGTCAGCCGCCGAGTTCATTAAACTCTCGGGAATGAACGTGAAGTCCGAGTTGTAAGTTCTGTGATGTTTTTAGCGATTTTAATCTGAAGTTTTGCGAGATCTTTTTGTTGTTCGTAAAAAAACAAAATAGAAAAAGATAACTGGTTTCTTCTGAGAGATTCAGAAAATCTGTTTCGAGGTGCGCATCAGAGTAGCGGTCTTGCGGCGGGAGCTACGTTCGTGAACACGTGGGTGGGAATCGAATGACGCAGTTTCATTGAAAGAAACTTTTTTATTTATATTCGCCGCGCTTTGTTGTCAATCAATAATAAGAGATTTTTTAAAGAGATTTTTAAAGCATGAAAGTAAAACTGTTTTGAATATTTTCTTCTCTTGTTTGATAATATCAAGAGAAACCTTAGTTTGTTTAATTGACAAACATAATTGTGTGATTCGATCTTCAGAACGCGTTTGTTTGTTTTTTTTTATTTTAAAAAATCACTTAAGAAGTCGGACAATTTAAAAATAACACGACAGCACTGTAGTAACTACTTACAACAATATTTCATCTTTAATCCCGCATCTCTGTCAATCGCAGATTAGCACTGATCGCGAACGCGTAAATTTGCGTAGTTCGTTCAACGTGTGTCGACACAAAGCCGGGCAATTTTCATTTTTCGAAAACATTGTCAACGACCGGTACAACAACGTGCGCGAATGAACGTTGGAGCGCGAGCCGGATCTCTCAAGGGAATAATTGCATCGCCCTCCCATGTCAAGCGCGGAGAGGAAAATACGTCAGGTCGCTGGCCGCGTTTTCTCCGCATCGTCAATGGCATATATGAGTTTGTGCGAATATATAGGACAACGAATCCGAGAGAGTTGAACTTTTCGCCATAATGCCCGTCGTTTCGAGCAACTATAAAGCCTGCAGATTCCACTGTCGACAACTGCAAACTGCTTCCTTTATAGTCTATGGCGTATATAAGTACATATATCTGTGATACGTCGGACGAATTACCGGTATTCCGTTCGCGAAGATGCTTCAAAGAGAAATGTTGTGATCTCTTTCCTTCTCTCTCACTCTCTCTCTTTCTCTCTTTTTTTTCGTTCGCGATATGCTCCGATATCGAACATTGCTTTTATAAAATTGTCATCTCTCTATATATATCTGGTACACGTAACACAAATAGAATCAATCTCAGATAGCAATGAATCGATATATTGCGAAACGTAACGTTCCCGGTGGAAATGTTGCAGTTTAATTTTCGTCATCACCGAAATAAAATGTATATTTTAATAACACAGATTTTGCAACGATGCGATGCAGTGGAATTTCTGTTATTTCCACTGGAATAAAATGCATATTGTTATAACGGAAATTTGCAACGCCGCCGGATGTGACATGTCGTTTCAGAGATTTTCTGTACGTGCACACACGTAGCGTGCACGTTATTTGTCATTTGTCACGAATTACAATTACAAATAGCTGTGGCAAAATGTTATCATTTATTTCTGGACGACAGCGCAATGTTGGAAAATATTAGACTATTACGCAGATGCGCTGACTGTGTTCAGAAACACAGCGCGAAATTCCGCTCCGGAGACACATATGTGAGTTACTCTCTCGGAAACCAAGCGCGTATGTACGCGAGAGCTTGCCGAGTGGACCGATTGTGTTGAACAAAACTTTCTGTATTCAGAACGAGTTGCTCAGCACTCTCGACATGTTCCATTTCGCAAAAGCACCGAATCTCTAACCCCCTGTCGGGACGATACTCGTCGATACTCATGTTTCGCGGACCGCGATCTACGTGTCAGAAATGTGTCACATTTTTTTTTTAACTGCGATCTTGGTCTCCGATTACCACAGGCAATGCTGTATTTTCTGCAAAATTTTCACGTAAGTCTGTCAGATCAATTTGTCTCATGCAACGCTCGGCATTTATTATTTAAGCAATTGAGACGTTTGCGTGAATAATTTGATTATTACGCGCATCGACCGCGCACAGATAACGCGAACATGTACGCGGTGACACGAGTTTGTTTCCATTTTCAGCAAAACTATATCCTGGAACGATATAGCGTCGTTATACATATATTTCTTTTGCGACGTATCAATAAGATATGAACTGCGGACTTCCGTGACAAACGCGATTTGCCGAGTTGTTTTCGAGTTTTCCGAAGTGTGTGTATGTGTGTATCTCCGCGCGACTTTTCTCTTCAAAGAAACTCGGGCGACAAAGTGCTATTGTTACGCAATATTGAAAGTAGAATTTCTGTGTTAGCGATTTTTTTACATTATGTAAATTTCTCGTTTGGAGAGAACCAGATGGAGGTGATAAAAGTAAATTGCGAAAGTCTTTCTCTATATAGATTGGTAAAGAGTTTATTTTTATACGCAAACTCGGAGTATCCAGTGGCACAGCCACTTTTTAATCGGATATAACTTGGAGTTAGCGACATTAAAACGGAAAATGTGTATAAGATACGCTGAAATGTTTTTTTTCCGACATCGTTGTAAACGCCACAATGTGTGCATCGTACGCAACGTTAATATTAAAATATTGTTCGCAGTTCAACGATTTAAAAGCTAATATAAAATAATCAAATTGCGCGCTGCGCTGTCGGATTATAGTTGTAAAATATAATATTCCTATAACATTCTCGAAGTGTCACATATTCTCTTTTTATCGTTCTTTTGTAGAATATAGGAATCGATTTATGCTAACAAAAAGATAACAATGGAAATAAAACAGTTCTGATTAATTAAATCGTAGAAGAGAAAACAGATAGCAAAAATGAATATATAGAGTTTAATGGAGAATGTTTAATGAGGAATATTTGTATAATTTATATTTATATACAAATTATACAAATATTACTGTAATACAAATAAATAAAAAGAAATAATAAATTACTGTTATACAAATATATTTGTGTAACAGTAATTTATATTTGTGTAATTTAAAAAATTATACAAAGAGAGTCACATCAGACCATTTATAAATTTTCGAAGTACACGATTAATATCGTGCTTTCTCTGCAATTTCGTTCCCGGGAAAATTGTTTGCACACTTGACCAAAGAAATTGCCGTTCGAAGGACATTCGGGTGATCTTGAAATACCCCCCTCGTGTCACAACTCCCCCGTGTTACGCATCGATGGCGAAGGCTTGCGCCATGGGAATAGCGCGACAGTCCTTCGCCTAGCCTAGTACCGGCGACATATTTATAGCGATGTGCGTGGGTGCTCGGGAAGGAGATAGAAGCGACACGTAGGAAAAAATATACGTTCTTCACGCACACACACACGCGCGCGCAATGTGTGTTACCCCGTCGGCTACTCTCATCCCTTAGCACGCCGAAAAAGCGCCCTTGCACTTCGGGAATGCCACTCTCTCCTCATCGCAACTCGTCGTTTCAACGATCGTGCCCTCCTTTTGTGCGCGCGCTTTGCGGCTTGCTGACGGCCGGTCCTCCTCTCTCCCCCTATTCTAAATTTGTTCGCGGCCGAGTCGTTTGAGCGCTCGAGCGTTAAAAAATCCGCGGTGTGCTTCTCTCGAAAAAACCGCGCGATGCTTTTCCCGTTTCATTACGCTGTTGTCTGTACTCGGTGAACGAACCTGAAGGGGTTCCCGTATATATACATATATTTCGCACGCAGGGAGCGCGATATGTGAGCTCTGACGCGATGAATGACTCATTCTATTCAACAGTGTTCGGCATAGCGAGTGGCATAAAGCGTTATTTTTACCGACGTCGGTGGTACAAAGAATGGATTCGATATAAGCACGGAAAGAATACAGATCTGTATTTTATTACGACGAAAGAGACGCGATATTCGACGCGACGTATACTGAGGGAGAGAGATATTTACTTTTACTTGAGAAACCTTCGTCTTTGGAAGTTTTTGCGCATCGTCACTTCCGTACTTTGTGCTGATCATCGTGGATTTTACAAATGGCGAGAAATAATTGAGTCATTAGGTCGGTAAATGAGGAACGAAGTGTAGGAGGATCTTAAGCGGTATCTCCTCAATATAATGACCGATTTGACGAAGCAGGAGGACGGAGGAAAGGGAAGATGAATAGAGTGAGATTGCTATGGGCGAAGGAAAAAAGAGAGAGAGAGAAGATTGAAACGCGATGTGGGTGAATCGTGTTAGCCAATCAGAAACGCAAACATCGAAGCGGCGGCACGGGTAAGGAATTCCTCTTCTTTGTGCCGTTGTCTGACGTTCCGGTTATCAACGTCATCCTTAACTTCTCCGTTTTACTCCTGCGACCCTTTCTTCCCTCCTCCGGGCACAATCCCCGCAGTGCGGAAAGTCGCTCGAGAAACTCGGGAGATTCGTCAAATCTTGGTATATAACGCGAGCAGTTCGAGTTGGCGCGACTCCAAAGCTCGCTTCGACTCGGCTTGTTTCTTTTTTTTAGTTTCTGAGCATAAAACGGGATGATAAAACGATCGAATGTGTTCATTAATTGAACTCATAATGCAAAGACTCGTTCCTTCACCGTGATCGCGAATAATTTCCGCTCTGAATATTCTCAAAGTGCTTTCGATATTCTTTCAACGCCAACGTGTGTTTATTTTATATACGATAATTAAACGACTTTTTGTTTACAAAACAAAAAAAAAAAAAAAGAGAAATCAAGTGAATCTCGCAAAAGGTCCGTGATGTAATACATTTTAATTTAATCGACGGAAAGCGCGCACGAAAGTTCTCGAGGCGATCTGTGTGCATACGTACGTATGCAAACTCGGTTTGTATCGCAGCTATTAATAGTTGCAAACTACCGGTTTTCTGCTTCATTTGCAAAAGGAGAATATTGACAGAAAACGTAACACCCACGCAGACTTGCTTAATTGCGAGCGTCGCGCGGTTGAATCAGCTGGCCGTCGCGCTATTTCAGTCGCCGCGATAACAACCACGCGTGTGATGTCACCTCTATTGATTTTGGTGGTAGACGGCGAGTAAAGCGGCGCGCAATAAAAGCGCGTGAGTCATTGCGTTCCCCGGTGTAGTTGCACAGAGCAAGGGAAAGGGGATTTCTCTCTCCGCGCGCGATTGCGCAGCCTTATACCGGGCGCAGATCCAGATGGATGTGCTCACAGGACACATCCTTAACGTACCGTGTAATTCGGTTCTTCCTCGCGTCGACGAGCCGCGGAATCGATCATTCGAAATCGCTTCGTTCGTGCGCGAGTCGCGCGCGTTTCTCTTCTTTTTTTTTCTTTATACTCGACTCCAATGTTCCGATTTATTCGAGAGATACGTGCACGTTGCGTATATTACGCGCGTCGAAACGGAACGTCGTTATTTTAGTCGGGCGGGATTAATTATCGATGTCGCGCATTTTATTCGCCGTGCATCAACTCGCGCGTTCTTCCTTGCTATTTTTAATATCATGTATTTATGAGATGATATGTAACACCTTTTATTATGTATGCCCATTTGTATTATAATTCTTGATTTTGCTTTTACCGTCGACAATTTTTTTTTAGTATAAAAAAACTTTTTTGAGCTTTCATCGTTAATTCAGATCGTTAAAAAAAGTTTCGGGCGTTCCGTTATGAAATATTCGTTATTGCCAATCCGAAGACTTTCCGACGGACATCTCGCGAATCAAATAAAGCCCGTCGTGGTAGTTTTATCTTTTATGTATCTCGGGCAACGAGAGACGAAACCATCTGTTTCTCTTACGACACTTGTAATATATCACGAGTATAGGCGTTCGGGCAACTTTGACATGACACGGATCGATAACATACCCAGAGTCAGTGGCTGTCATTTAATATCGTGTCGTTGCAACCGCGCGTTGCTGCATCCGAAAAGCACATAACATCGTTCCCGGGGGCGACACGGCTTCTTTGCATCCGTTTCGCCTTTACTTTGCGGATCACATTAAATCGTGAAAGCGACCGAGGCATCGTGTGAACCTCAAAAGCCCCGCGTCAAGGGAATTATCGCAAAGACGACGAGGGAGTAGGGCGACGGATAGAGCGCAGGGTTCGGAAAGGGATGAGGTCTTGCGTGGAGCAAGAAGGTTGGTGGCAGATGCGGGCGATCTCCGTGCGAGGGGTGGTAAGCGAAAGTTGCACTTATAAATCGCTTAATCGCTGTTTTTCACGGATCAGAAACTCTAGAAAAACTTTTTCACCGTCCTCCTCTCCTCATACGCTTTCGTCGCTCAAGGCAGCCTCTTGGCAACGTTCGCGTCGAGAATGCTTGATGCACGTGAAAAAGCAACACGCGCTTTTGGGCGACGCCGACGCTTGCGTCGCGCGCTTTTCCCATTACGCTTGAGAAATTGTGGCACGCGTTCTTCCACCTGGTCGTTCTTCAGAAAGGAGTAAAGAAGTTAAGGATGTTACGCAACATTCTCTATATGAAAACGATAACAAGAAGTTTCGAAACACACCTGAGTGTTACTCTTTTGTTATTACAATAAGAATGTGAAATAATATTGCATTTAAAATGTATTTATATACACATTTAATATTTTTAATATTTCTTAATTAATATATTTTTAATAGTTTTTATATTTAATATTTTTGCAATATTGGAGTTTCTGGTATAATTATGAAGATTAGACGAGCGAAAACTTTTGCAAGATGCAATATATACTCGGTTCACTTAATTCGAATAAATGTCATTTCTGTACAAAAATCGCTAAAACGTAGATTTCTGGAAAGAAAGTATGTTTAAAACTGTTGCAATTAAAAATCTCAAACGAAAAATTTATCAGAGAGTTTACTGACTTCTCAAACATATGGTTTAGCGATTTTAAATGTTAATGTCTTTTAAATGATAACGTCTTTAACTCTTTCGTTAAAGCAAAATATATTTTTCGTAATATTGCAACAGTTTTTATAAAATTTGTTAAATTACAATATTTACTAAGTAATATTTACTATAATTTGTTTATTATATAGTGTAAATATTAATTCTCACAATATATTTGATTTTATTATTTTAAACGTATCCCCGAGACATTTAGCAAACAGCATGTCGAAATCGCAACAACCGCAACAGCTGTTTCTGAAAAAAGCCACTTGTAAAGTCTGCTTGCTTTCTGGGCAGTGTGTGCACCTGTCATCGCATTTTTCCCAATAAGATCCTACAATCTGATAGCACCCTCGACTCGTCCAAATCACATATCATCAACAGCGCTCGGAGGGTAGCGCGAGATCTCGTAAACGATCGCTCAATGACGACTGCGTCAGTGTACGCGTATCTACTGCTCTCACAGTCACATGACACGAGTACGAGCGCATTTTGATTATCTAATTAAATTATAAACACGACGATACGCAAGCTAGTGTCGTACACGTGGAGTTAGCTCAAAGCTTCCGCACTATCATTCAATGCATCACTCTGAACATATCGTACGTACATGTCGATATTGTAAGGGTGTCGTCTTTCCATTTTCTTTTATCTTTTTTATGCTCAAAGAGAAACTCAGACAGGTATGTACGTGTGCGCGACATCTGTCAATACGTATCATCCAATGCGCAATCACGACCCTCGTTTGTGATTATATGTGTCGGATTCACGTTCAGGTCCAATGAACATTTCATACGCGCGCGCACACACATTTGTACGCGTGCTTATCCAACGTCGACGACCGACGAAGATTAAAGCGATCACCGGCATCGATTGCGCCCGCGATTAATGCTCCGTCTGTCTCGGTCTCGCCTTTTTGTTTATCCTCGCGGAATGTGCGATTTAGCATTATCGATGCCCCGACGTGCATCCGTCCCCCGCCGTCGTCACTCGACCTCTTTTTTTCATCATTAGGCGGACTCGAGTGAATGTTATTTTTATCTGATGCCACTGTAAAAGTAGTTTTTTTTTGTTTTACGTGTCACTGTTTCCGATAATTCAACAGACCTTTTATTTTGGAAACTTTTTTTCGGTGGACTCGCTTTCGATTCGCTGCGATTTCGATCGATACGCGTGTGATCACTGCTGACGAAGAAGCACATTAATAATCAATGAGATAGCAAAGAAAAAAGATTCACATTGCAATCAGGATTTGCTCGTTTTTCGATGGAAATTGTAATCCAGACCAGTATACGCGAGTTACGATGCATTTAAATGCGTCAGGAGATAATTTAACGACCCTCTCGTTACGGAATGAAGCTTTTATCGCCAATTCGCACAAACCGGAATTTCCTCTTTAACGTGTTGTACTTGAAATTAATTAGCTTGCTCTGCTAATTATACTTCCGTATATTTTCATTTTTCGCGCTATTCTAATTTTAATATAATTCGAAATTAAAGAAGCGCGCTTAATAGCGAAATAATGTCGCGAATCGGTATCGTAATGTCCTCTTTGTTTTCCGTGTGTGGCATCCATCACGCGTAGCTTGACGTACTCCGTTATCAATCTTGCTAATGTCGCGCTCTCTCCCCTCACCTGATTATCATACCGTTGCCCGAGCATCGCAATGAGGCGAAACCTTGAATAACGCCCCAGGTATTTGTTCTTTCTGGAAGAGGAAAATCGGCAGAGCGCCCCTACATTTTCGTTCCACCTCACGTTTCATTCGTAAGTCTTTCTCTTTTTTTTTTCGTCGTCCCGCCCTTTCTTCTATTCCGGTATTGTCAAGAGTGGCCGATTAAAGGTGAAAAAAGGACACTATCCATTTCTCTTGAACGAGTCCGGCGACGTAAACCCAAGAAGTAACCAAATAAAATGTAAAAAAACGTGACTACGTAATGTTCGCGCAGTTGGTTTGCACCCCCGTTAAAACATGATGTATCGCAATGGCGGATTCTTCCAATGGGACATCGTGCAGTACGCGTGCTCGTAATAGAGATTAGGGAGCAGCACGTAACGCAAAACGAAAGTGACGTGCGTCTCTTCAACCCTCTTCCCTTCTCCGCAACTCCAGTCCACAGTCCCATTCTAATTAAGCAGCATCATAAACACACCAAACCCCGGTGAACGCGCATATGCTCGCTCGCGCGCGCGCTATCTCTTTCCCATTCGCGTCGTTCCTTCCCGGTTCGACTCCGGTCATGCATACGCGAAGTGACTGGTATGTCCCAAGAGCTGTTTTCCAATTGGCTAGTGTCCATAATTGAAGCCGGGGGATTCAGAGAGCCTGCCTTAAACGATCGTAAAGCCGATGGAACGACGACGCACGACGAGATGGCCCCGGCTAGATCAATGGCACATGAAGGGGAGATTGTCGTGAGCGGTGGTGGCGTACCGCGTTCGACGCGGAATCGAGACAATAGATTTAAGGTGTCCCCGGGAAAACCCCATGGATCTCTCGCACGCGCGACGTGGCGGTCAATTGCTTGCGAGCGACGTCGTCGTCGTCGTCGGTCGTGAAATCGTTCCCCACCCACACTCCTCTTCTCCTTCTCACGGTTGGCCTCATCTACTCCGAGTGTATTCTGAGGATTTAGCGAGGCTCCCACCGAAGTGTTTGCCCCTCTGCCCGGCTCGGCAGAGCAAATTTGCTCAAGGGAACTCGCTGATTATCCGTCGAGAGGGTAAAAAGACGCCGAGAGAGAGAGAGAGAGAAGCGAGCCAAGACGCTTATAAATTGCTGATTAAGAGCGGCCGCTCTTCTTGTTAATCGAAACTCCGTGTCGGACGCGGTTCAATTGTAAACTGCACGCCTCGCGATATATCGTTCGTCTTTGTCTCGACAAAGACGAACTGTTAAACAAGTAAAAAATCTACAAAACCTACGTAATTCATTTTACGACTGCAATAGATTTGCGTTTAACACGTACGTAAGTTTTCTCTCGTTCTTCAGAATGTCGAGCCGAAATACGCACTTTTTGCTTTTTTATTTGAATACTATTTATCAGCGTTACACGCGCGTACGTCGGAAACTTTTTCCATCAAGCGGGGAGTAATGAAATTCTTCAAGCCACGCACGCTCCCGCATTTTATACGCTTCCGTTCTTCGCGACACGCAGAGTGTAATACCGTTATTACACGGAGCTTCGGAGTTAAAAATTTTTTTTTTAGCTCCGTCTCATGAAAGCGTCGGCTCCATAAAATGCCTTAACGATTTGTGCGAAAGCCTCTTTTCGTCGACGACCATTTATACCCTCTCGCGATGGCCACGATGTACGAGCGGTCGTTCCCGCCCTTCCGCCTCGACGCCTCTACAACTTCCTCTTCGAGGAAATCGATTTTCAACTTGCGTTACGTTTCCCATTCAGACGTTTGCGATAATAATTTCCATTCGTTCTTGCGCTCTCGCAATTTTAGTCTCGCGGAAATTTGCGTTACTCGCGCCACACGTATTATATTTATGTACGTGCGTAGCGACCAATCGAGCGCGACAATTGAAGACTTTCAATGTGTGTACACGACGTTTTTATACGGGAGAAATTGTGTTCAACGCAAACTTTCGCGACGAAGTGCATTGCGCAAGTTCAGAGCTTCGTTATAACGAAACGAACGACGATGCGTACTGACGCGGCGACTCTCCGATGTGAAATGAAGGGAAAGTCGTTAACCGAAACATCGTCGCGTGGCACGTTATTTTTGCCCGTCCGCTTCTTTCGCAATTTCTACATGGAAATCGAGTGCGTCCAGGGATGCGGACTCCTCCCCCTTTTTCCTCCACTACCCGCTCGAAGCCGCGGTTTGACAAGTCTCTTCTTTTTTTGACGTAAACATGACAGGAATCAGCACGAACGGGATATCCTAGCGGGTAGAACCGCTCGGATGGAAAATGTCGACGGGGTTGTGTGCCTCTCTCTTTTGCTGTTTTGAATATTGCTCTCCGGCTTGTAAAAAGCTTTTTCCCCGGCAAAAGTAATGCGGCACTCTGTAAGATAAGTTGGAGGAAACACTGCGTCAGGTCAAGTGACTGCCGGAGAAACTGTATCGACGCGTCGCGATGTCCCGACGGATTGACATGCTCCGACGCCGCACTTTCTTACAAACACACGTGAATACAAAACAAAATTCACTTTAAAATGTAACAATATATCTCAAAATAGATTAGTGAGAAAAAATTTGCACTTTCGATAGCAATACACTGTCGATCGACAGTTTTACTGCCGAGACAAAACAATTCTAGAAAAATATCTTATTGCGATTTTCTGCGGATTCAAGTATTAGCGCACTATTATAGACGCGTCGTTGGTATGCGCTAATAACGTAGCAATAACTCTGGATAGTTATTGGACGAAAATTGCGACCTCCATGGCAATTTATGCACAAACTCTAACCCTCGCCCACGCATGAGGGTTTCAATTATGAACTAATTACGCCATGTGTATACGTACGGAGCAATTACCGCGTGCACAGCGACACATGCCGGCCATGTTTCGTCGTCTTGCTTTCGGCGTAACCCCCGTTTTGCTCAATGCGTCGTTAGCGACGCTATGCCGCGTGCGGCCGTATGTTACACATGTTCGCGCGGAAACACGGTATGCGCGACACCCCTGTTTCCCGGAAAATAATTCCAGCCCATCGACAGAGAAAGGCCCGGTGCATAACTTATCGAGATCTCTTATCGCCTCGCACGAGGAGGTTTACCGACGTCTCGCTGACAAAAGCGATGTTTACGTCACTCGGATGCTTTAAACACGCAAGTTGAATCTTCGTAATTCGAGCATTTGCGTCTCGAAGTACGCCTCGGCGAAGAGATGTTCTTTCTCGCGGTTCCCATTGCGGCATCTGGAAGGGCGAAATTCCCCCTTCCTTCTCTTCACAATCCGCTCCGGATCGAGAGGCACGCGTTTCCTGCAGCTGCAGCTCGCATTCCCCGTTAATTAGCTTCCGTTTCTCCCCGAGACGGAGGCTTCGTGAAGGACGAAGTGGGGTAAGAACCGTGTCGTAAAAGCCTTTTAAAGCTTCCGCGACGAGGGTGGATCGCTGCGAAATTATTCTCTCATCTCTGACCGCGCGCGGGTCAGCAGCCGCAAATGATCTCTCTCGTCGAGCGTCGCGCATTGCGTTCAAGGAGGGAAATGTCGCAGTTCAACGTTTGAAATCGTTCAAGAGACAGAAGATCTCTCTCGCAAAGGTAGAATTTATCGTGCTACTTTTGTGCGCGAAGTTCACGGCGGGAATTCACGCTTTGCGAACGAAACGCGCTCCTTTGATGATTCCGCGCTTTTGTGTACTACCACTTAGCTTGTGTTTCTTGCGCGCATGTGAAAAGGAAACCCTGAGTGGCTGTATATTTTATACCACATTCAAGACATATTTAAGAATCTTTTGATGCTCGCAATAATTGCAAAAAAGTTGTAATAACGTATATACACGAGCAAGATTAATTTTCTATAGAGACTTTTGGTCTTTTAAAATTCATTTTCTTTTCTTCCGTGCGTTCTTAAACTTGGTGATGCGTCTTTGCATTTTGCATGTGCATTGCCTTTATCAACGTAGGACAGTTCGAAAAGAGGGTCGCAGAACCCAGGCGGAGCTCTTTCTCTACGACGCGCATGGTTCGTTTTACCGATCTTCTGTGCTTCTCCTCTTGACATTCGACGCCAACGCGTGACGCGCGCGTGTGAGACGCGTACACACAGACGAGGAAAAAGAGGCCGTTCAAGTTTTAAAATTCTGCAGAAGAACACGATACGAAATCAATGCAGACCGTCAAATATCTCGACGGACGACCCTTCGCGATCTCTCTCGCCTGTGCGGTCACATGTGCGCGCACGCTCACGCAGGTGTGCGTGTAGGTATAGGTGGTGGTAGGGGCGCGCATACACCCGTTGATTTCTGCGAGATGTATTCTGGATATATGACGTCACGCGCGCTCGGACCCTGCCGCGTGATCGAAATTCAGATGAGAGAAAACCCGACGACGTCGAAAACCTCAGAACGTTGCGGGGGCTGACATGCTCCGACGGATACCTTACTTCGCCATTTCGGGGACAACCCCTCGGGTTATATTCGAGACGCGTCTTCGTGAATTGCCGAAAGTGCATCAATGTTGCACGAGCATCGTCAACAACCGCGATATGTCACGCGTCGTTGCCTCAGAGCGTCGTCATACGGAAAGCCGATATCGTCACGTTTAAACGATATCGTCAGAGTGTAAAAGGAGAGACTATCTTTTTCTTTTTTATTACGTATCGATATATGTGTATTTATTAGATCGATATGTATATATAGAGAATTTGATTTCATAAAATATTTCTCATTCGGTGTTGTATAAAATGATTATGGCACGTTTCCCTTTTATCTACCCTTTTCACTTTGTAGTCTTTATGAGGTAATTCCTTCGCGTTTGTTGGCTTATCGCAGATTCGTAATCTCGCTTGACCTTCACCCTTTGCGCGATTGACGTAAGGTGCGTAGGCTCGTGCCGTGTAATGATAATTCATGGCAAACGTTATTCATACCAGAAGTTCGTCCGAGGTTATCGCTGTAGTGTTGCCCTGGGGGCAGTCGAGGAAACACACCCCTTGCGGGTAGCGCTCTCTCTCTCTCTCTCTCTCTCTTCCTTCCCCTACCCCTTTTTCCGTCTCGCGTGGAGCCCACTACCGTCCCTGGCCATGCAAAGTGAGCCAGGGGTTGTTAGATTAAACTCCAACCCCTCGCGACGCCCCGGATGCCTCCGACGCCACTACGGGTTAAAAACAGACAGAAAGAGTATGACTCATCCCTTAGCAATGATGCGAATCTCGCACGAGGGTGAACAACAATTTACAATCCTTTTATAAATGGCACGATATGCATGTATTAAATGTTATTTCCTGCGCAAAGAAAATAAATTTAAATTAACAATAGAAAAATATATTAAAAATATGTGTATAGTTGTAACGGATAGAGAGAGAGAGACAGAAAGATAAATGAAGCGTTTTATTTAATAACAATTTGAATTATATTACAGTTTAACAATTTTATTCAGAATATCGAGTAAATGTGACGCTTAATTCAAGGCAATTGCGACTTGCACTTGGTTAAGTCACTGACAAATTTCGTGTATCAGAGAACAAAGAGACGTCCGCGTTGGGTATCAAAGGGCTTTCAAACAAGTGAGTCCGCAGGGGTCGATTTATTCCACTGGTGGAACTGCGCGAATATACTATTACGAAAGACCACGGCGAAAGGGTTTCGAGGCCAATCGCTCGGCAATGTCGACACGCTGACAAACTATTTTCATATCTTCATTCGTGCTATGATGATGACGTGCGGTACAAGTCAATCCAAAGAGAGAGAGAGTTATATTTCGCTTCTTATACAATTCTCCGTACATCAAAGAGACAAAGCACATTTATAGTACAGAAGTATTTATTATTTAATAATACTGCTTCTATTTGAACGCAAAAAGTATTGGTTCTTCTGCGACATGAGCACGTGAGAAATAAAATTATTATTTTACCTTCATGCAAATTTTTGCAGTGTGTGACCTATTTCGAGTATCGCATCGGACCGATGTCGGTGGTCGTAAAAAAATGATAAACCCGTTACCGTGTATCCTATCGTGAATATTTGACGCGTACGTGATCCAATCTCGCGAAAACTTCCGGTATATCGAACATGAGGTACGTATCGATTCCCAAGAAAGTATTTTAAGTTTTCAAAATCTTTCTCTCTCACTTTCCCGACAGTCGATTTCATTCGCCCTCGTTATTCCCCCGTTTTATTCCCATGGAAACGATTTGAACGAAGCCTTTCGACGAGGCATCAATCTCGTTCAGGCGCAGTCCTGATACTAGCGCGGTTAATTATTCGTCGTCGACAAAGGAGTCGCGTCCAAAAACTCGGGATCGATAATCTCGAAATTTCTCTCTCGATAGTCGTCCGTTCTTGATAACGACACGTCGATGAGATAAAACCTTTTAATCCTTCTAATTACGCGCTGTATAAAGAACCGTTCTGGCTAATTCTCAGATTGAAAACGGGAGATTATGTGCCTCCCCGTCTTTCGATGTTTCTTGCTTGACGAAAGTGTTTAATATAAGATGCAATCGACTGGCATTCACTTTCTTCTCTCTTTCTCTTTTTTTTCTCTAAGTTTCAAATAGTTTCCTAAGTGCTACGTTCAATTAGCGTGAAACAATCCTCGAGAGATCGCATTTTCAAACTTGGAGAGCATAACTGAAGAAGAAGAAGATCATTTCTCTTCTCGTTCAGTGGGAAGCATTAGCGCATAAACGGAAATGCACGCGATTTGTTCCACAATGGGCGGGGGACTCGCGAGGTTTTCTTCTCCCACAACTAGTAGTTTTCGCGCGTCTCGATAGAAACTTATATAACTAACTTTTCTCAAGCACCTAATCCAATTCTCGCGCTTATAAAAGAGGGAGAGATGAAAGCACTCGCGCGCGCGCAGAAAGGGGGAAAGAATAACTCGAAGAAAAGGAGTTTCGTGGACGAGCGCACTTTGTACACCGTGTCGTGCAAAGATCCACTTCACGCTTAGAAGTCTTTCAAGGTGCCCGTTCGCACGTCCAAGTACTCGAATCGCTTGATCGAAGCATAATAATGACCAAGAAGTTTTTCTTACGACGATGGCAACCTTTTTTTTTCTCCCGCGAGAGACGCTTTGGAAGATGAATCGACACAGAGGGAGAGTTGAAGGAGATCGCGAGAAAGAATTGAATGGCATTTTTTTATCGCGGTCGACGCGATATTGCTCGGAACACGAAGATTCTATTAACACGCGGACGTCGTATACAATCGCTACAATCGGTGCAAACGAAAACAAAACGAACCAATTCTCTAAGTTTCCGACAATAACGTGCTGGTTCCGTTCGAAAGTTCATCTAGATATTCTAGAAACTAAAGAAGAAAAGAACATAGTTTGGACTCTTCCTGCGCGTTTTCAGTCTAATACTTAATTAAAAATTAATGATTACCCGGCTTACTCGGTAAAGAGAGTCGATACAGCAGGGAGAAAAAGTTATTAAAGTTGATAGATTGCGAGTATTAATTTTGAAATAAATTTTATAAATTTTAATTGTTAATTTTAATTGCGTGAGATATTTGTTTTATAAAAGAGAATTTCATCAAAAAAGCGTTCTTTCTTCCCGATGTGGAATATCATCGTGCGGTTTACTTCGCGTGGCAAAATCCATGTCTTTTTTTTTCATAAAAGGAAGGAAATTGCGTGAGTGCAAAGGTTTAATAAATAATCCGGAATATTATGCTGTCACGCGAAGAATAATGACGAAGCGCGCGCGAGACTTCAACGGACGTTCAAAAAGAAGTACACAATGACTGTCCAGGGCACAAACGGGAAATAAAGACAGGCAGGAAACATAAGGAAAGAAAGGGATCAACATTGTGTCGAAAGGCACAGCAGTTTTCTCGAAGTAAATTCAGTTTTTTTTCTTTTTTTTTTTATTTCTTCAAGACTTTCATTCACGCACAGGATTTGGACGAATTCGCAAAATACAAGAAAAAAAGAAAGAAAGAAAGAAAGAAAGAAGAGACGAGGGCGAAAAAGAAAGCGCGTCTTACGAGACCCTTGCGCCCACGCGTCACCCTCCCATTTACATTACATTCAGCACCCGAGCCTTTTCTTCGAATCTCCCCTCTCTCGCAAGCGTGCGTCCTTTTCGCGGGACTTTGTTCTCTTCCTTCGAAGAGCTGAAGATGGTACATCAAAATACTTGCGATCTCATTTTGGTTAAGACAAAAATATTGATGTTTCTCGACGCCGAGAAGCTTTTGCGCCCTACTACTTTTAATGTCACGAAATACCGATGTAACGGAGCACTTTGCGCGCGAGATCTTATCCCACTCTCGTCTCGTTCGAGATAAATGTCTACATATTTGTGTCAGTGTCTGACACGTTTCACCTATGTTCTGGCACGAAGAAGAGATACGGCAACGTATTGCCCGTTCTTTCTTCCTGTGTATATATCGACTTTTCTTGCTACGCGTGCAAACGTGCCGGGAAAGACGGGCCTTCTCATTTGAGGAATGAACTAGAATTGCTGCTGACGTTGCTGATGTTACACCGCGCGCCCTTTTGTCACGTCTGCGCGAAAGTGTGTATTCTCTCATTACACAACTGCGATCCCGAGTGACGAAGAAGCGAGTCATCGGGCAAAGAGCTTTCCTCGTGATTAAAAATGACCGCGCGTCATCACATTAATTGGTCTTGATGTTTAACGTCTAATAATTGCGAAGAAGTGCATATTGCTTTCTGTCTTATTGAATTATGAACGTGGTAATTGACAGGCCGCTATATTAACGACGATACCGAGGGTCCTGACTTACAATTAGTTGTCTTAAGAATTACGGGAAGTGCGGCTTCCGATCGTCGCGCTTCGTCGTAATGAAACGCGCGGGATCGAAAGTTTTTAATTACGTTAGACAACGGGCAACTTGCTACTTAGAAAGTCCGGCTACTATCTGAATGCAATTACGTGCCCTTTGAAACGCGAGTATCGCCTTTATTCGACGTTGATTCATTCAATCTGCTCTTTCCGCATAATTTACGCTCGTCTTAAAAAATACATCTATTTCTACTTTCTTTTCTCATCTTTCATTTGCTCTCTCGATTAAATTTCCATAAGTCGGGCGCGAGATACATCGTGCTGCGACACAGAACCGGAAAGGACGAAGCGTAATTGCTCGATGACGATGTCAATCATCGACATGGCGCGTATATACATATTAGTTGTGCTTGGTAAACATCTCGTCACGATGAGTATTCAATTAAAGGAGATCTCCGCGCGTGCTCGCACATACACTGCATTCTGCAGCGTCTAATGACATTAGCAACGGCAATTGCAGCTTTGACCTTTCTGTATGTACGCTCGCAATCCGCGTGCCGTTTTCATCGCTCGAATTCCCTCCTTATTTTTCCAAATTCGTCCACTTAGCGATTCGTCTCCCTTTCCCTCGCGTGCCGTAGTTCGATAATAGAATTTGGCTGCCCTTTGCGGAACGCACCGCGCCACGGCCGGCAGATATGCAAATGATTGCTGTGCAACCTCCGGAGGGTGCATCAAGAGGGATGCCACAAGAAGGGTAGCGGTCGTCGGGAATCCGCGGCCAAAGAGGGACGACGAGCGGTCTTCCGCAGACACCTGCGGAGGAAGGGAGTAGGTTGCGAAGAGATCCTCACATGTTATCCTGGCACGTATGAATCGTAGAAACGCCGCGGCTTGAGACCTGACCGTTTGACACGATCTGATTGCAATCTCAAAGTAATTTTAAATACTTGTGTGCACAAGAATATCATGTTTATATAATATATGTAAATAAATAAAGTAATAATTGATTAGTAATCGTTCGAAAATAATACTGATAAGCAGCAGTACAAATCAAAGAAAACATTTATTTTTTATCGATGAGATTTTCTTCATTTTTAACACATCGTGCGAACGCCAGACATCAGATATTATCGGCCATACTATCATCGTCAAGAGCGCTTCTTCGTGGTCAGATTTCACGGGAGAGCAGCCTACATAAATATCCTGTATCGTGGAGGAAACCGTTGGAGGACCGGGCGGGCGCGGGACAAACGGGGATGGGCTTCATTAGCGATCCGTCTATCCCCGACGTGACGCCGAAGCGCCCGACTCGACTCCCTCGCGTTGCGCTCGGTATCGCGAATCGCGCTTCGCTGGACCGCGCCGGCTTGATTTCCTGTGTTTGGTCAAACAGACGGCAATGACAGACTCGGCCGGCCGCAACGCCATACACCGATGGTGGGGGTTACCAAGTTATTTCATTAAGCCCGACCGTGTCTGGGCAATAATTATCGCCGCACCGCGCCGCGAGATGTGTTTTTTTTTCTGCCGAGATTCTCCGCCCGTTCGGCGAAATGTATCTTTTGTCGCGTCGCCATTAAAAGCGACGTGAGAGAAATATACGTTCGTTTGTCGCGTCGAGCTTCGTTGAAGTTATAGCGCAGTCGTCACGAATTTCCGGAATACGCGTGAGATTTTTCTTCCATCTGTGTAGTTGCTACGTGTGCGTTCAGAAAATTTTTACACACGACGAGATTTTACTTTATTATAGGATTTATAGAAATCGTGGAGAATTTGCGCGGAGAATCATCGCATCCTGTTTTCCAATAAGCGCGGACGTGTGTGTATTTTCACAAATCGTTTTAACGGGCAGATACGCGGGCGTGTATGCGCGATCGTATACCTTTAAACTTCCAGCGAACGAGCCCGGAGAATTTCGCAAATTCCAATATTTGCGCGCGGGATATGAAAAGATATTATACGATATGTTCGGAATCTCTCTCTACGATCCCTCGTCATTTCGAACACAACCCCCTGGATGCGGATATCCACCCCTTGTCTGAGGATTCACCTGAAGATCCGATACAAAAGATATTTACACGCAATTTAGGGATATTTGCCACAAAAAAGAGTATTTCTCTTTGATCGGAGTTTCACAGATGATAGGGGGATGATTTCTCGCCAGCCGTGTGATTCCCGCGAGATATTCTCTTCACACCTAGCCGGTCATTAGTCATGATCGTTTCTTTTTGTGCGAACGACAGAGGCAGGAAGGGAAAATGATGCTGTTAGGATCGGTGATAACTTCGCGTTTAGGACGAATGCGAAAGATATATCATCCTTGAAAGTAATCGAAAATGTGCGTTATCTTTGTTGATGCCTTTCCGGACGTCAAATAATTTTATTCAAATTTGTACGTGTTCAAACATGTTCTACAATGTTTTTTTTTTAATATTATTTTATATCGCACGCGCGTTTATCCGAAGAAGAGTAGTTACGGCTTAATCCAAGCGTTTGCACCCTATGTCAACGCACCGCGCTCGTCCTGACACTTTAATTCCGCGGGATTGCCTCTTCACGCGACACGAGGCACGACCTTATCGACTCTTCGTTTTCTCGAGGTCGATTAGAACGGAGACGAGAGGCGACGTGCATTTTGGCAAATTGCTCCAGCTTCCAAGACCAAAGTACATTCATTCCTCTCTTTTTCTCTATCTCTCTCACTCCCCTCCCGTTTCTATCACACGTTTTCCTCTTCCTTCGGCCGTGTAGCCGACACGAGCTACGAACTAGCTACCACAGCGGAGTCAAATCCAATCTCGTCCTCGGCGTAATTCGGTAAACCAGTTAGTGGTCCGGGGTGGCTGCGTGTCCATTTCCATTCTCGTCGTTTTCGAAATTTTCGTGCTCGTCGGTCGGTTACTGGCGTCGTGAAAGTCGTGAAAGGGAGATACGTCCGGTCCTTTCGGCTGGTTCGCTGCACGCAAGACGGGAAACAGCGAAGTCCCTTTGCTAATTCCACGGCCAATTATGTCCCGACGTCGCGCGGTTTTACTCCTGTCAGGATGTGTTCTCATGGGGCTGTTCCATCCCCTTGGAAGAAGGTTGCGGCTACGTCGTTTAAATTGTCCCGGTTATTTTTCTCTCGTCTCGGGGAGAGAATTTCATATTCTTTTTTCTATTATTATAATCTTAATAACGATCTGCGTGGATCTGATGATTCGAAGATTATTTTTTGGAATTATATATAAAGTTTTTTTACACACGCGCGCCCAATTTTATAGGCAACCAATATTCTCATGTCCTTCGATGATTAGATTCTATAAAGTGATCCTTAATATTATTTTATACTTCGAGGGTCTGAGAAGAGGTCCATAGAACGACGGTTAGACTAAAAGCCTAAAATGAAGCCAAAACGATAATAAGCCTCTACTTCTCAATATCATTAACGCTACTTCTTTTTTCTGCAGCTCTTCCGCTCCCCCCCTTAAATCCTTTAATCTTTAATCCCACAGTCCTGCACGTGCTCTCGTGATTCCATTCGCTTGCTGGACAGCAAATGCTAGAGACGTGGACGGTGGGTCAGATCCATGCGCGTATACATGTATATATATACATATATATATATATATATATATATATACATATGCGTAGTCGCGCAGCCAGACAGTGGCTCCAGCGATGGTTAAAGGGTGGTTTTAGGGGCTGAATGCACGAGGGGTTCTCGTTTCTCTGTTACGCGGAGAATGCTCACAAACTGGCCGGAACTAAATACTGGAACAAAAGGCGTGCCAGCAACGGCGCGAATTAAAAATCGTCTCCAAAATGAGCGCATAGTTGACTATAAATTATTGTCTGCGATAAATTCATTGAAGAAAAAACGCAGGAGAGACGGAGGACAACTTTCCTCTCTCCTTCTCGCGTCGCACTGAATTCCTGTCACGAATGAAAAATATTAAAGAGAACGCGAGTTAAATACAGATATAAGATTTGTTTGCGCAGTTCATTATAAATTTCTTTGGCATACTAATGACTAAACTTATAAATACAGAACATTTGTGACATTTGAGGAATATTTAAACAAATGAAGCGAAAAATGGAATAAAAACGGTAACGTGTTCTGTTGTAATTTTTTGCGCGTCTACTTGCGCAAAATAGTTTTGACATTTGACTTTGTGGAACATAAAATTAAGTCCTGTTGGAGATTTAAAAAACAACGATGCTTGGCAAGAATTTTGTGTAATTACAGTTCGTAGCTTTAACGATTGCGAGCGAGATTGTCGTTGCGTGATAGCGCGCTTGATGAGCAACTAATTAACAGGACGGTCAATCTCGCTGTTTGACACATATATAATTTTGTTATTCATATTACATGCATATATTATTTTCGCGAGCACGATATTATTATAACGGGAGCGTAAACAGCAGCGGGAGCGCAGCGACTTTCGTCGTTTTCATGACAAAAACGCGATTACTTGTTAATGCGTTCCCCGCTACGTTAGTTTTACACGGGAGATTAAATTTACTCCAAGTGCTTTGTAGCTTAATTTCTCATTACTCCAATTACTATTTGCACGAGCATTCACAGACAAAACATTCATTTCCTAAAAGCCTTCCTTCTCGGTTCGTTCTTGCACGTGAAGCGAGGTACGACCACGGACCGGTGTGGCGAGGTGGTCTGACGCATACCGAGAGCTATTATTCTCCCCAAGTTCATTTATCGAACAAATGTAATTTGCGGCAATAATGCGATAACGTTATTACACGCGAAGAAACTTGTTATCGCTTCTCTCCGTCGGCAAGAAAATATTTAAGCTGTTCCCGGCGTAATTTCCGTCGTTTCTTCGCGCTAACATCGCCGTCTTGGCGATTTCTTCGGGTCATATTTTAACATTTTCATGAGCATTGATTCCGCGCACCCTCGAGAGCCGGCTAAAAATGAACGGCGGGCCGTGATGCAGGTTTTATTTCTCGGCTTAGCGAGAATGTTTCGCTCACGGAGTAGAGAGATCACGGACTTCGATCGAGGACGGCTTTACCCGAAAGACTTTGCCGTTCTTTTCGCGTCTTTTTCTTCCTGTTGCGAACGGACCGAATTTGCATTTGGTTTCCCGCAACATCACGAATGCTCGCGTGTCGCGACTGATAAGTATGTCGCAGGACGAGTTCGAGGGCCGCGTTTTTGCTTATACACATGTTTACGTAGAAAATACGTAAATCTCTCAAACGGGGAAAGGGACAAATACACGCTACGTGCGTTGATAATCTCGTCTGTTGCTTGACCGCGTAATTGTAACATAAAATACAAAACTCTGACAATCAACTCATTCTTGTGCAAATTCACGAGGCTTGCGTGGATTGCGTAATCCGCCGTGGCGTGTTTGTTATCGGAGCTGATTACACGCGCGGGTGATGGTTAATCATGAATACGCGGTTTTGTTGATAACAACCACGTTTTGTCGCGTGAGTGATGAGTTTATTGAAATTCTTATGAATGTGAGAGTGTGTGTTACAGTAATATAATTATTTTAAAATTGAGAAAGTGAGAGCAAAGTAAAAATGTATAAGTACAATATAAAAATGTATAAGAGGCTTTAAACAATATAACACAAATTATAAAAATTTAATATATATATATATTATTATTAAAGTGGTAGAAAAAAATACTTTTGAAAAATACTTCAGTTGTATAGAAAAAGATTTAAAAGATCAATCTTCGAAGGTTGAAACAAATACATTAGCAACTTGAAGTCTTCTACATGTTTTCGTGTTCATGAATCGTCGATGACAAGGTCTCCTTCCTCTTCTTCTCGGTCGGGACGTGATCGCGTTTCCTCCGCAATGCTATTTGTACACTGTAAAACTCGTGTGTGAGGAAAAATAGCGTGTATTTATTTAGGATACGTTTTCGTCGAGAGAGAGTTTCCGTATAGGTGCTCGACTTCCCCCAAATGCTATTTCTCTTCTCTATTTCTTCCTACTTCGCGGCTCTCGGTTCCTCGTGTCCTCTCTCTCGCTTCATCCCCGATGATTTCGCGCGCCTCCGTTGGCCGTGCGTTTCCGTTCTTTATATCCCACTCGCCGCTTGTTACTCTGCGTCGACAACACCTCCAGCGCTCTTCTTTATTTCCATTAGGGTGCTTCGAGCCATTTGTTATGATCCTGCGCGAATCCAGAGGGGAAAGGGAGAGAAAGAGAGAGAGAAAGCAGAGAAGGTGGGTCGAACCTACGACGAGAATAATCCCTCACTCACTTAAATTATTCCTTCGATGCTCTTTAACATTCGCGAAAGAAGACCGGGACTGTTCATTTCGTTTCTTTCTTTCTACGTCTTGATACTTTAAGTCCGGCTGTGGAACACGATGTCATTTTCTAAATTATGTAAAGGCTCGTTTGTCTCTTGAACACAAAGTTCTCTCCGCGCAAGTTTTCTGGCGGCTTTCCTAACGCTTTCTCACGTACTTACGCTTTAACGTCCTTTCCGTCGGAAAAGATATTACACAACGCGTCGTATTTAGAAGAATAACGAGATTCTCATGTGAGAACAAAGAAGATTTTCGGAGTTGTACACATCTATTCTTATAAATGTTGTACTTGTGAAAAATTAGCATCTACCTGCAGTCGCGACATGTTTAAATTGTCATTGCGCGCCCGATCAGACACACATTTAACCCAGTTGCGAGCTAGACAAGCAGACAAAACATCGTCGAATATTGACGTGATCGTGAAAACCGGCGACCGGCGCGGCGCTTTGACAGTTAAATTAAAAATCACGCTTTCGCGTCGGTAACCGAAAGCTACCCCTGATGGATAGGGCTTAATAAACTTTCGAGGCATCAGCGTATCATTCGCCAGACACTCGATGGGATTTTATTGTTTCCTTCCTATGCCTTTTTTGCCTTGTCATCCATCTTCCCCTCTCGATTCGTCGATGAAAAATGCGCCTGTTGACACATGGAATAATTTGTTTGCAACGGTGACCGTCGATAACGTTTGTTTTTGTCGTTTAATCGTTAAAAGAATCTTTGTGTTGGAGATAGGAACACGCAAGCTCTGAAAATCTTTAGCCTAAATGTTTCCGGGGATTTCGTTAAAATGGCCTTGTCCGACTAAATCCGCTTTTCATCGAGCCCTCGTTGATCTCCACGTCTCAAGATCTCAGCCCATCTCGAGCTTTCGAACCTTGAGACAATGGACTCGTCTTTTATTGAATTCTTTTCTTCTGCCACTTCTCGCAAGAGGGAACAAAGTGTGTATGTAAATGTAGCCTGGGGGAGGACATAATCCCACGGGAAGGTAGGCAAAAGGGTCGTCATCGAGAAACGCAGCGGACGATATACCATCATCGGCGGTTGGCGCCCTTATCTCCGGTACACAGGCTTGATATCGGCTTTTCCTCCCCTTTCTCGATCGCGGAATCGGTGAATTAATGATCTGAATCGACGGCGAGTCCGATCGCGTAATAAATCGAAATTCATTTCAATCTTTCTTGCGCGAACATCACTTTGTGATGTGATACTTATGTTACTTACTTGTCAATTGTACAATTTTTTTGGTTATTTTTTTCATACTCAGTTATTTCACCTATGCAACATTTTTTTATATGTGCGTACACACGTGTAACTGCACCCTTTTCACCTGTTCTTTACCCTTCGCACCTGCTGCAGTAAACACGGATACCTGAAACCGCGACACGCACCGTTGACGCTCACCATGGGAGATCATGGCAGGCAAGGAAGGTGAAGGGTCGTCCCGTAATAGTCGTCCCTACGAGGGTGCGTTCGTGCGCTACACCAGAAGGAGAGACGCTCGGTTTCTACGGTCGGCATACTGCGTGCCACATGACGATGTCCCATAAATAGTCGACCGGACGCCGGAATTTCCATTATATCGCGTACCCGTACGTAGGCGCCATAAACAATATCATCGAACTCCGCGCCGAAACGGGGCCTCCCCCATTAGGTGTGTTCGCGACGCGATATTTATTACCGACGCGACCATTGTGGGTGTGCGGATTTACGAGGGCTTTTCGCGAAAAATCCGAGAAGGGCGCGGAGAAGAGGCGAAGTCACCGTCGAGTGAATTGAACACTATAGAATCAAATTCGTGCTGTGATTTTTTTCCTCCCCGAAAAGTGCAAACGTAAATTAAATCAAACAACGACGTAATATTTATTACACGATGCGATTTTCTTGATATTGTTTCATTCAGAACAATTCTGATTGCAAGCTCGAACCGTCCGCATTGCGCACGTGCACGGTCACGTTGCAGTCAAAGGTGGTTCATAGCGGCGATAGTAATTACGTTCAATTAACTGACCGTGCAGTGCGCACGTAATATCGCACAATGCACATTCATCCGCGTAAACGAGTAGCGGGAGTGTCCTTGTCTCTCGACTACGGTATTGTGCGTCAGCAATCTGTGACAATGGCCTGAATTGATACTCAAGCAAGTATTTGGCCGTAAAATATTTACGCGCTCGTTACGAGCGCGCGCGCACGCATTGCTTGATGTTGTATTATCAGCATTTACTACTAAAGTTCGTCAATATATGATCGACGGTGCAATAGAAAATATATTGCTCCTTAAAGACAAGATTGCGCTATTTCGCTTTATTAGTCAGCTTTATTATAGGTCACTATTTCGCAAAAAAAAGTAAAGCAAAAAAATGATAAGATATAAGACGAGCAAGTACAAAGCCAGTACGATAGTTTAGGTTTTTTTTTTTTTATAAATTTTATTTCGAGCATTTTTAGGGTTAACTGAATGCGCGAAGTCAAGCGCAAAGTTCGGTCTTTGACGCGAAATAACAGCTTTACGACTGGTCCTCCGTTCCCCTCGTGAAATGAACTTTCGAGAGTAATGCGTGGTGAGAGAAGTTTTCGGAGTTATGTGTGTTGCTCCCAACCGCAGGTGTTGATGGCGCCCGCAAGCAGCTCAGTCGCTCGCAGCTCGAATATTTCATGAACTCGAGCGAGTCCTTCGTCGCTCGGTTCGTATGATTCATTCACGAAGGCGCGCCTCAGAACTCGACAGAAGGGACGATTACCACATTAAAAGTGATTACAAGGCTTTCCCGCTCGGTATATGAATTGCCAGCATTCTTAGTACGTAAATAAATTATTTAGTATTTTTGTGCCTTTCTTCTTTGTGCTTTTTTTTGTCGCACGACGCGTAAACACGTGTGATACGTCGCTTGAAAATAGACGACAAAGTTCGGTCGGCGGTTTCTTTGGCGACGAGTCTCATGCATGATTCACGCGGCCAAAGTATATCGTCTTTGTTAACAAATACTCGAACCGCAGGAACTATCTCTCCGAGATCGAGAGAGACGGGCCGCTCCCTCGGGAGCAAATCATGGGGAACTTGTAATCCGGATGGTAAGGCGAAATATTCTCCGGACACACACCAGCGTGTCGAGGGCGGAACAACCGTTGTAGGTGGATAGAACGCGACACGGTCTAGAGGGACTTGAAACTCTAAATCCACAAACGCTGGTTGAAGATAATTACGTATTCGTTATGCGTAATGCGATGAGCAAGGGTTTGCATTGCGAAATATCGCGTCGTTCGCGCGTTAACGTTTCAAACCGCGCAATCAACGCGTTATCGAACGTGTTTTGGAAACTGGAATTAATATCCGCGAATTGTTTAAACTATATTTTCACGTTAAAGTGTTGGAGTTAATGTAAACACATATACGATGCGGAAAGATCTCGTTAATACCGTTATCGTACGTTCGCAGCGAACGGGAATAGGTATTTCATTCATAGCCTAGGCAACGTCCGTTTTCCCCGAACTAGAATCCCGATCGTAAACTTGCATTGGTTTCGTGCATCTGCATGCATCTGCGCGCATTCATGCAATTCACAGTATACTGATTCAACATTGGTAACCTTTAGCATAAGCGTGCGAAGCTAGCGTCGGTGCTGAATTAGCACCTCGAACGTCATGACGTGTATTGTTCTAGCACAAGCTGCAGTTTCATTGCATTGCCTCTGCAAATATCTATTTGACGCACTTCCTGTTTGATCAATAGTAACGAGGCAGGCATATCTGTCTAAACTGAATTTATATACGACGCCTCACAAACGTGTGTATGTGTGTCGTGTGGATAATCAAAATTACGCAAATATTTTCCCGCTTGCTCGCGATCGTGTTATTATTTTCGCATCTGTGCCGGTTTGCAAATTGACGAAACAATTTCACCAAGATTGAATTTCAAAATGATTTATTTTGATATGATATTGAACGAAATAAATTGCACGTTGCGCGCGTTGTATATTCCGATTTATATACGTATGTCGCTTGCGGTCAATTTCCGGACGTCATATTTCTGTTACTGCGACAGAATTGCAAACACGCAACGCAAATCCGCAAAGCGGCGGATTGCGCCTTACGTATCAAGAGGCACGGTACTACTGTACTAAGTAGCGTTTTATATATCGCATATCGATATATATCGCATATCGATATATATCGCATATCGATATATCGATCTTCTTTTTGTTTCTAATTGCCGATTCCACTGGAAACAAAATACAAAGTTATATATTTACGTCTGTCTTTCAATCAGTTTGCTTACATGTAGTAAAATTTATAGTAGCAAACACTTGGAACACATTCTTCTTCTCTTTGTCTCTCTCTCTTTCTCTGTCTTTTTGTCTTTGTCTCTCTGACAATATAATCTCTGGATTTACGAGTGTTTTTCTCGCCTCAGTTGTTTACGATGTTAATTCGTCGCTAAATTGCAGTCACGATGTTCTTAGCCAACCGAAAGTGCAACAGATATTTTAGAACAGATTACTGCATGAAAACGTAATCCCCATTCCACATATGACGCACGCGAGATAAAGAAAAATATGTTCCCCGCGTACAAAAAGGGAGATGATTTAAGACGTTCTTTTTATCGCTTTGTTCGAAGCGAACTAATTCCAGCGAGAAAAGGGATGGTTTAGATTCCGACTGGTTTTTATTGAAACGTTTCGGCGCGCTCTCTTTCCTGTTTCCGGCGTGCAATCTTTTCTCGAAGGGATGATCAGGCGGACAGCGTAACGGGCCAGTTTAATTTATTTGTCGTCATTATTACGTCGTGATTAAACTCCGTCGAGCCGATTGTTCCGAGAGAGCCCCGCCCCGCGACGGGGGGTCTAACTTTCGGTTTAATTAAAAAAACGTGATCACTGTTTTCAGAGATCCCTCACGCTCTCCTCTCATCTCCTCTTTCCTCCCTGTCTTCTCGCCGGCCATCGGCAAAATCCTTTCGGAGTGCGCTCGCCGACGTTCCTAGTAGTAATCAAGTGGAAATGTTTTTCAGCCGATACGCTCGGTGCGGATATTATCGGACTGAGAGAAAGATAGAGAAGGCTTTTTTACTTTTAGCAGATTGTTACCATTTCTCACCTACTTATATCCAGGAAAATTAGATAATAAATGGGATAAAAAATTAAATTGGAATAATGAAAGAAGGTAGGGATGAAAAATATATTATGCACGATTCTCAGATGAAAAATTACTGTTCGGAATTTATCAAGTTTTGCATGTTAATTACAAAAGATAACGTGTTGATGTACGATGCGAACAAGTAAGCTTGCTCATTTACGCTGAATAATTAAAACAACGATTTTTGATCATAAATAATAATTTTCGCGATGGAAATTACCTTTTCCCTTGCTCTTGGTAAATAATTTACCTGGTCAGCAAATTAGCGGGAACACGTTAGTATTTGATCGCGTACGAGCACGTCGGCCGGGAAAGAGCCGTGCGTTTGTGTGCCTCGCGTTGTCGGGAAGTATATATTTCACTGTCAAGCAAACCGGGATCGCTAACAAGGTGACCGCAATCTACCTAACCGGTACAGCACCCAATTAGCGATGACCTGAGAGCTAATTCCAATTCTAGAAACCCTTTAAAACTATGGAATTAGTTCGTTCTCTCGCGCGGATACCAGTTTTCCATCGAGTTAACTGGATTCTCTCGCGTGGCGATAATTCGTTTTTCATTCCGCAGAAACGAAGACGCGTCGTTAAGACAAATTGCGATCAGCTATTGTTCGCCGATATCGAAGAGAGCTCAAGAAATCAAGTCCTAGTAACCCCGCGACCCATAGTGGTTAGAAGAGATACGATCTGAATAGGAGCTTCATATCCGCAAAGGGGATTGTTATATGCAAAGGGAGTCGCGGGATCTCTGTGTATACAGACGCGTAATACTGTGTGATGTATGAATTTAATTAAGTAATTATACAGGCAGAGAGAAAAAGAGAGAGAGAGAGAGAGAGAGAGAGAGATGCCGTCTACATTAATCACCACCCCATCGCTACGCATCCGTCTTCTCTTGTTCTTTCTTTGTCGCCCCTCCGACATCTCCTCGCGGAGTTCCGCCGGATTTCACGGTGCCGCAGAATTTCCAGGCTGCGGTAACATCCCGAAAAGTTCCTCGCTTTTAGCCAACCACCCCCTCAACCGTCCGTCTTAACAATGTCTCGTGCGCTTTTTACGTCGCAATTAGCGGCCGGTAATTAGTCATCATGCTGAAGCTGTAATTTCTTCATCCCATAAATTGGTGTCGTCTCTTCCGTACTCTTCGTGCTTTATTGAAGACGAAGATGGCGAGAAGTTTGCGCACATGTTTCAGTAACTTTAAATTATAATAACTTTAAATTATGATAAATTGTAAATGAAATGTAACCAGGTACACAACTAATTTTTTTTTTTTCAGACATGCTTGTCTTTTTATCAGAGCAAGTAAGTTTCGTATAATACAATTCGCGATCGGAAACCGTATCCCACGACGGTATATAACGTCTAGTCGGTATAATATCCTCTCGCGGCATTTGAATCAATTATTGCCTTGAGGCAGCCGATCCCGTAGTAGGAACGGCAAGTCCGGCGCAAAGTGAATTAATTAAGTGTCCGTAGATACGCACTAAGGCTCGGGACCTATCGTATACGTCCGAGGCTCCGGGGCATTCGAGGACGTATTAGGACACATTGATGACGAGATCCGGGGGATCCGACCGCTGAATCCCCTGAATCTGCGCGTCTCCCTCTGACGACGAACCGGTCCGACCATGATCGAGTGCGATCGTCCGATTGTGCGGCTTAATTGTTACCGCCGCCGGTGCCGTGTCGTGGGCCGAAATTGCTTCGCCGATAACGTGGTTATCGCCAAGGACGCGATTATCCTCGGCATGCCTGGCGCGAACATGCAGGACATTCCCGTGTAGTCTTCAACGAAGGGAGCGCCGCTTCCCTTCGTCGACTCTTGTAACTGTAATAGCGTCCACAGATAATTCTCTATTTTGCACAATAATTCTGATGAATTAAAAATTAAATAACACACACACGAGCTTGTCTTTCGGGGACAAATGTGATCGCGAGATTTAATGTGAACGCCCGAAGCAAACATAAATAGGGATTTTCGATATGCGCACGATGCGTGTTTGGAGGACCGGGAAAATTCGCGCTGACTGTCGGTTCAAGAGGGACACGTGATCGAAACCAGTGGCTGCGGCTCACCGCAGCATCGGTGTTAGGCGTTCAATGTTGCGGCGGCGTTTCGAAAAGCTTCGGGGCAGCGTAGCGTCGTTAGCCCGATCCCGCGTGTTGCTGCGGATTTGTACGTCAAAATTCAGCGTTTAGGCAGATCGGCACGTCTCGTTAATTATGCACGTATGCGCGCGTGATGCGTGTCGAACCTGGGAGACGGATTGTCCGCGATCGCGCTGGGGAGAGTTTAAAGTCGGCGGAGAGAAGTGAAGGGTGACGCGGAGAAATCAATGCTCGTTGGTGCGCTCATTTCGACGAGATCGTGTTTTCCCCTCGTGCGTCGGTCTGACGAAATTCGCTTTGTTTCAAAACGCGTTAAAAATGATCTTAATTGACTGCGTGCAAATATCTTGAAATTTTTTTTATAAGAGAAAACACAAGATAAATATAAATATGTCATTTATAGATATTTTTTTTGCGTCACTTTCAGGGACAATTCAAATTTGACGCATAATATATTATAATGCACGATGACAATGGCACTTAATATTCTCTACAAAGCGTCGTTGTCTGCTCGTGACAACCGTAAAGCCTAAAAAAAATGTCACTCATTCACGCATAATCCTCGGGAAACCCTTCGTTATTTTCCGGTCTGTAGCAAACGTTTATCACACTTACCAATCTCAAATTGGTCCCATATAAATCGGCCGAGTGGAAAATATCGCCGTAATCCTACCGCGCGTAACGTAAACTCCCTCCCGACAATCATCTGTGAAGCGACTAAACACAGATTAAACGATATCGGAAACATCTACGTAGAGTATTCAATATTCTGCTAAACTGCAATATCGTTGATTGAGATGGATGATTGTTAATTGCTAAACAATGATATTCGACTGGATGTCCGAAAACACGGGGAGAAATACCGTCAATCAAATCGCAGCCGGAATTCACCGGCGCTTCCGGCATCAATCGTCAGGCAGAAATACGCGATCGCGGGAGTCGCGCATTGGGAATATTCAAGTAGTAATAAACATCACATGATCGCGCAAATCCCTTGTGGAATTTCCGACGCCCGTCATTCTCGTAATTAGGTCGTGTAACCGACACACACAATCGTGCTTACGTATGAAAATGTCTATTCTTCAATGATGTTTTATTTTATAAAACTAAAATCATGATATGTAAAAATTTTTTTAATTTTTCTTATTGCAGCACATAAAAATATTTGATGCTCTATTTTTAAATTACGAAAATTATTACAGAGAGAGTATTTTTATATGTGATATATTTATTTTTCTTTTATCTTGGAATTTAAAATATTAAAGAGCGATAAAGTCACTCTAAAACACGAGTTTACCGCGCGCATTAAAACTGGCTTAGCCGGTTGGTAGGAATAATCTTTCACCGAGCGAGAAAAGAGACTGAGAAGAGATACTCAGTCAGATAACAGTCAACTGTCGTTAACGCAGGGCACCCTCGTTTTAATCCAGATCAACGTCGGCTAATGCTGCCGGAAACGAAGCGCGTCAAATGTACCGCGAGTTATTAACGAGGTTGGCTTCCTTAGAGCGAGGTTTGTGTTTTCCACGTGCCGCGGCCTCGAAGGGGTTAGTCCTCGTGCTCGTTGAAGCGCGAAGACGCGATAGCACGGGAAAGAAGGGATTGTTCCGTGTCTCGGGTAACATCGCCACGTTTCAGAAGAAAAGCGCCCTTTCTTGCGACGACGCAACGTCGATTCTATCGCGCGCGATATCTTCGAACGAGAAAGGAAAGAGGAGGGATCGTTAATAATTCGCTTCGGGACGCAACGACGGGGTTGTACAGACGCCCTTAATCCATTCGCTATTTAGACGTACCTGCGAAGTATACTATATATATACGCGGATGCACGACAGATTTCGTGGAACTTGCATTAGCTAATGTACACATCATCTAGCGTTGCCGTAACTTTACCGTCGTCGACGACGGTTAATTAGAAACGCGCTGAGTCGAGTCGTGCGACAGAAAATGCTGCATCCGCGCTGCCACCCGCGCTCGTTGTTTCTGCTCGCATCGGATCACGAGTTTCCGCTTCTCCGGGAGAATGGAAAAAAATGTTGCGCGCCGAGATAGGCCTGCGTGTGTGACATTTGACGACGCATTGTTCCGGGCTCAGACGAGCGAAACGCAGGAGCGCGAATTCGTTTAGACCGCTGCTCGTCTGCGACCGATCCGACGACGAGAGTGTAGTGCGAATAGGTAGGATTTTAATAAACCGGAAGCTCATTGTTGCGAGTGTTGGAACGTCGCGGGCACGCATAAAAGCCTCGCTGGGAGGGAAAAAAAAAGAAGAGGAACGGGATGTGTCGGCGAGCGCTACGAGCGAAGGAGCGGGTGAAGAACGAGCGCGGTGAGAATCTCAGCCTTGGAGGGCTTGCATTGTTGTCGCGCTAGTGATTACGACTAGCATGTGTATCCCTTCTTGTATTTATATGGCTAGTCTTCGTGACGTGAGTCTTCTCAGAATGAGACTCTGACACGCGGCTTCGGATTATTATTTTTACTAACATTCATTAGTCGTTTCTTTCTTCCAAAGTATCTCGCGTTGCGCTTCAGATTAAAAAAAACCTAAATAATAATTCAGAAACACAATGCGCGCGCATTACGCTGTATATTAAATTTGACTAAGTAAAGTAAATATTCATTCTGATTATTTGGAACTAAAACAGTTGGCATTAACGAGATTTCCGACTACACACGTAGGAACTGAATGGCAGACTTGTTACTGAAAAGCGAAAAGCTTCGATTTAAAACGCTCTGAGATAAAGAGGGTCGAGGGTCGTCGTCGAGCTCCGTTTAACAAGAAACAAGGGTGGTCGAGAACGGTGCCGGTTCTCAGAGACAGAGAGAAAGTCTCTCTAAGACGACTTAGGAGCCAGAACGCTTTTGCCGTGACGACGGTGGCGCGCCTTTTCCGAAAACTCCTTCCGAAGGGGCTCTATGATGTTGCTGCAACCTCGGAGAGAAGTGAGAGAGAGAGTCCTAAGGAGGAACTTCTAAAATCAATTAGCAGCCCCTTAGGCGATGGGGTTCCCGTTCCCGCGTACACGGGAGGACCCTTTCCATCATAGGATAAGGGTTGATAAGGAGGGGTCGACGTTTATCCCAATAGAGGAACCGGTAGAACAATCACGAAGCTTCTATGCGCGCCACCAAAGGGGTTTGAGCTGTGTGCGTACGTTTCAGGTAACTGCGACGCGCTTGCACTGATTTCGGCACAACCCTTCCGCGTTGTTTGCAGCTTCCCACGGCCTACGACGCGCCTGATTATCTCGCGAGGATTATTTAAACCACTTAGTGCCAGTAATTTTTGAACACTGCGAGGTGAATCTCGAAGATCGATTTACTATAATTTCGAACATTAACGAGACACACATTAGCGAAATCATTAGGTGGAATAACACGCGTGTTTCGAAACATAAACTCACGCAGTTTCTGAATTTACATCTCTGTTTAATTAAGAAAAGACCTTGAACTGAACCGCAATCTGTTATTCAGTAATTGCGAAAAGTATAAAGAAATAAATTGTAAACAATCGTTAAATGATCGTTTTGCCACGGAACCGTCCGATTGCCAGGAAGAATTAATTATTTTTGCATCGGGGGAGCCATTTTCACGGCCGTAAAGTTTCATTGCGGGGAAGCCGCGCGTCTCATTTCAAGTGCTGTTTAAACTTTTACCCAGAGGGATGCTTCGAACTGATGAGAGAAAGAGAGAAAGAAAGAGAGAGTTACGTTAAAGCAGCCTCGCGTCCTTCCTCTTCCTGTGGTAGAAGTTTAACGACTTTCCGTTTAACACGTGCACTTGAAGTTGCGCGTCGAACAAAGTACATATCTATCGGCGGAGACGCGCGTCGGCAAGATCACGAAGTCAAAGTTTCAAGATCTGTTCTTGGACTGACGTTGTTGTTCTAATTGAGCGTCATGAAAGAGAGAATCTTCTGACCCTGAATTCTCGAGAGTACACAAGTGTAATTGAAGTTGTCGGTATCTTCGCGGAAACTTGGGAACAGTCGTGCACAACAATGCAATAAACATAAAGCAATACACAATGCAACATAAAAACAATACACAAAATACAACATTTTTATTTATTTACCTTCATATTTAAATTTGCAATATTTATCGTATTTAAGTATTTTTATCGTATTTTTAATATTAACGTGTATTTTTATACAAAGATTACGGTTGAAGAGCAGCTTTGTTAGCCGTTCGCAATAGAGGAAGGGAAGAAAACGTAAGGGAAGCGAGTAAGATGAAGTAAGGAAGGCGGATGATTAGGAACGTTGTGCCGACCCTTAGTCTGTCTTATTGCTAGTACTCGGTTTCGACGGAGTTCCTCGCTGTACTTTGAGCGAGTTTCACTCTCTTTGAGCAACCTGCCGGACCCTTCGTGACCCTACAAAGGGCTGCAGCAGTGGCAAAAAGGACCATAGTACTTCGATAGGCGTTTCTGCCCCCGATCGGAGCAGTCTAAAGGACATCGAACGGATCGGGGCGGCACGCGGAGTCTTTAAATGAAGCCGAGAGGACCCTGATGCTGTGATCCTTAAATTGTGAAATCACGGCATCTCGCATTCTCGTTTTCAAAGGAACGGAGACGCCTCGGATCGATAGTTTGCAATAATACACGTTAATGGAAACTCGGGAATTTTGAATAAAGAATTTTCACTTTCATTTACACCGATCCATTATACAATCGTGATTCATTAGACGAGCTCGTCTCCGTGAGATCATCAATCGTCACGTAACAAAATTCCACTAATGCTTTACCAAGAGAAAAACCTCTTATCGCAAGATGAGAAGAGAAATATGACGCGGAGATGCGCGATGATAAATTTCAAGGCCGATGGACCTCTCTTTATATACGGAACCTTTTTTTATCGAACGCGTACAATATTTGCTTACCCACGCAAAATTCCGGACTTTCGCTTCATCATTTTCACGCGAAGAAATCGAAGAATTTTTTTCAGCTCGTCACAGCCAGGCGAGCCTCGGGCGCCGTCTAACGTGTAACGAACGAAAATCAAGAAGGAAAGAAAAAACGATATCCGAAGGAAGAGCGATGAGTACGTTTTGAGAAGTACGTGATGAAGACGCCGGATCGCTGCGCGTTGTACGCCGCTGTCGGAAAAGATGTTGCCTCGGGTGAGAGTTCGCGGACGTCGTGGGAGCAAGTTCGCAAAACTTCAACGTGTTTATCCCGTGGTGTTAGAACGAGTCGAATTGTCGTAACGCGGAAAATGAAAGAGAATGGGAGGGCGATTCCCTAAAGACTTCTCCGCGCGCACTTTCGCTCGTCGTCAATCATACTTAACTCTGTTCATCGATCTTTAGCTCCTTTTATGGCTCGGTCTTTACGGTCTGACGCATGTTGTCTAGGTCAGAGGAAACGTGGCGGGCTTCGTGGCGGCGAGAACGTGTCGAAGACGGTGCAGTTAACGATAACACATTTAAAAAGGTGTTTTCGAGACGAGAACTCTTCGACCGGCGTAAATTTATAGACGTGTGGTATCTCGTTTCTTTCGACTCGATCGAGAAACATTTATCAAGAAGAAATCGATGTGGGATAAGCGAGATGGAAATTTGTTTACGAAAATGTTAGGCGCGGGGTTTCGCCGACAAGTACTTAGGGATTCTGCGGAGGTCCTGGGACCCTTAGCTATTCAAGTCGTAACCCTTCCTAGTTAGGGGTTAATTGTGTCATCGCGATCGATCTGTTTGCGCAATTCAGCCGCAACACCGTGTGTTGTTACGATTTAAAATAATATTCAATAATATTGTGTATCTAGTGTAAAAAAAATAAGAGAGAAATATATCGTGAAAAAAAATATATCGATATATATCGATATGCGATATATTGATATATTTTTTAAAAAACATGTACATATGTAGCAATTAATTAAGCGTAGCTTAAAAAGGCTAAAATATTAAAAAAGACTAAAGTATTTAGTAATAAGTGTGATATAATTTATGGCTGAGAAAGGATGTAATATGGATTTAATATCACGGGACTGGAACGGTATCGCTGATATTTCGAATATAATCAAGCGTTTTGTGTCTTTCGCAGATGTCAATATCAGGTTTACTCTTTTGATCGTTTTTATACATTTTGTAAACAATACAATTCAGTGAAATTGGTCGGAAGAAAATCAGTTTCTATAACATCTTTTAAATATCATATTGTTGGTTTTATAATAAAAACATAATATTTACAAACGCGCAACGTTTCACGAAGAGAAAAACAGCGAAATATTTAATAACGTGAATTATCTATAATCGCGGTCACCTCAGAAATAGCGGAATTTCGGGATAAGCGTGTGTATATATACGTATACAAAATATATGTATATATATGTTGAAAATGACGGCAGGAATGTGTCGGAGAGTTTCGTAGAATAAGCATTCCGTTCATAGTTGAAGTTTGGAGCACAATCGTTAATATCGCTTTCTATTACCCCGGTTTGTGCACTGCGTCATTAGCTGGCGAAAGCATTTGCCTATTACGCAAGAATATTGATTAGATTGCTCTCTGCCAAGCCGCACACACAAACACACACGCTTCTCTCAGAAAGCTCACAAATTAGCGTTATATTAAGCGAGTGGCGGTCACGCCAAGCCACTTCAATGATCGTAGTCGCGCATCGTAAAGTTCTCACATTATCAGCCCGTACATTTACTCTCTCTCGCAATCTTTTATACGAGGAGCGAGCTGGGATTAACGATCACACATACATCCTCGTGCATCGTGCGTGTCGCGCGGAAAAAAAGCGAAACGCAATGTTCGCGAATGACCGTATCGAAAGTCGCAGGCAAATCGCGAGAAAGGGACGCGCTCCCCGCGGGGCAAATTTCCGATTTATTCAAGCTCGCTCCCGAATACTTGGGAGCCCATAAAGAGAATGAATGGGATTGTGGCGGTCGCCGCAATGCTCAGGGCTGCTTTAGGGGTTCATGAAATACGCGCTCGTCGCCCTCTCTCGCTCTCTTTCTCCTCTCCTTTCTCCGCGCGCGCGCGCGCGCACACACACACACACACACACACATATATTCTTTCTTTTCCTCCCCGCAAACTTTCCCTGCTCCTTCCTGCCCTCGGTGCGCGCTGTCGCGCTCGAGCTCTCCCTTTTCGCTTGTCCCCCGGTGCGCTCTTTACCTCCTTCCCCTTCGGTCGTTCGCGAATCGAAACTCCTCTCTGCAGGGTGGCCAGCGCGCGGTATTACCATGAATTTACATAGCCTCGCTTCGAACTCCGAACATATTGCGCAGCTTTGATTTATGTGAAACATTTGCTAAATATTCCGCCGGCTTAATCTCGGCCGCGCGAAACGCCGGATTTCCGTCCGCTCGCCTTCGTCCCAACCCTCCGTGTAATGAGGGATAACGCAAACGTTTCTTCGGAAAACACGGTAAACAGTGGCGCAATAGGCTCTTTGTGAATGTCGAACGAAGGAGGGGGAGGAGAGGAGGAGAGAAACTCCTCTACGAGCCTTCATATTCGGGTCTTCTCCACTCAATAACGAAAACTCACGCGGCGTTCGAAGATTTACCGGGAAAACAAATCATTTCACGGGAGACACCAGGGATCACGGGGAAAATCTATTTCGGCAAACTTCAAGGATTACCCGACTGTTGATTTACGACCGTATCGAGATGCGTTCACGCCACGCATCATATTTTACTACAGACGCTCATGAATAACTCATAGTTTTGATGGAATAAACACGTGTATTTGTAATTATACGAAAGTTAAATTTTTTTTCTACTACAAAGGCGACATTGATCGCGAACATTTACACAAGTTTGACAAAAGATAATATTTAAGTTGGGCGGTAGCGGCCTGAATGTGAAGTTCGAGATAGGAATGAAACGCGATCCTCAGTCCCTGCGGGCATTGGCGGTTTTCTTGCATTTCATCGAATGCACCTCTCGCTGAGCCGCCCTCGTTCGCACTTGGCTTCTTCGTGGTATCACTTGCATGCGCGATTGCAGTTCAGTCTGGGTCACGCTCGCCCTGAAGCCAATAAAGTCCGTAAAACTATACCGCGCTTATATACAATTAGTTTCAATTACGACGACTTGCAAAGACGACGGATCGAACGAAGATTTATACTTCGCGAGTAAAATTGTTCGAAGTTTCTTCGACAAACGCATTAGCTGATCACAAGGGTTCCAACGATTACGACCGACTGAAAATGTGAGTAGTTTTACTCGAACGAAATTCGGAAAAGTAACGTGCGCGCGTGCTCTCCTCTCTTTCTACAATCAAATGATACAAAGTAAACTTCTCAGTTGCCTGGCATATTCGACTCTCGTCCGCTACAAAATCGATTTTCTTACCTCTCTCGGCGCTGCACTTTTCGAGAAGTGCCCAGCCACGTCATTTATCGATACCTACGCGGTTATTTCCGCTTTTCTGCGAACCGGTCGCTCCCCATTCCCCGCTTACGTTGTCCTTCGGCCGTTTATTTCTCTCTCTCTCTCTCTCTTTTTCATATTTGTTTTTTGTTTCGTTTCCCACTTCACATATTCATACGGCGCTCTTTTCTCACAATAAACGCCAACCATTTGCATGTAGGGTCCTCGCGCCGGAGCGAAATTCCCTCCTCGCAGAGCGGGCGCCGCCGCGCGTCCTCCACGCCATCCTACCCCCGGACGCGATAAGCCGCCCCTGGGGATCTGCGATTGTCTCGATTTATATGCATGCACAGACGTAGGTCGTGGCCGCGTACACGATCGGCTCGTGGTGGCGAGGAAGCATCCACGCGTCGATAGATCGATTCTCCGACAGACAGTAAATATCGCTGATGAGCTGGTCCAGTCAGCGTCGACGGGGATTTGAGGGTGCGGGAGGACGTTTGGGGGAGGTGAGGGGTATGCTTACCCTGCGATTTGTCGAGTGGCAGAAATCCTCTGCCGTTTGATGCCGGATGCTAACCCCGCGGATCCGCCGCTCGTTGTTCCTCACTTTTTCAGCAACGTTTTGCGTGTATTTTCCGTCCCCAGACGAAAACTCGGTGCGTGCTTCGGCAACGTCGAGGGTAACTAGCGAGGGTTACTGGCTCTCGCTTAGTCGAGAATTTAAATGAGGATAATTCTCGGTTCCGTTATTGAACGTAATGATGTAATCATATAACGATATAATATTAAAAATATTGTAACGTGATATAAAACGTTACTGTGTATAAAATGGCGTAACAACGCATTATATAGAAAAAAATTGTATAATTAGCGAGACGAGGAATTGAAAATTGAAAGTCGGCTCGTGTGAGCGATCTTGCGACGGGAACTTAAGGAGCGCGGCTAAAGTTTTTCAGTTAGCGGAGTCGCGTCATTTTTGATGAGAGTCATTCCTCACGAGTTTGAAACTCCATTAAGAGCGGGAATACGACAACGCGAGCGATGAAAGTTTGAAAGAGAAAATTCTCATCGGATGGCTCAGTTAATGGAAAATGTGATAATAAGCGGGCTCGATGTATATCGGTTCTTTTTGTTTGTGCTTGCAGGTATCGCTGTGTGACGATTACAGTCTGCCCGTCGACTTCGTCAACAAGAGACGCCCTGCCAGCGCCGCGGCCGCAACTTCCACGGTGCAATGGACACTTCCAAGTCCGACTGTAGAAAATGTAAGTAATGTTGATTCACATTTCATTCTTCCACAAAAGTTAATGTTAATAAAAATATTTGTAATTTATTTTTGTTTAATATCTGTGAAATTGTTTCGCTAAACAATAATATAAACTTTCTACTGTTCAAATTTGACGCGGATTTGTAAGACAATCAGTATTATTTTGCTGTAACGCTTTTACGCAATATTACGTAACTTGGCTTTTGTGGAATATAATAACATGTATATTCAGCACTCTTGAGAAATTCAATTAAGGAGATCCAAAGAAGACGCGCGACAGCTACGTAACCGTAGAATTATGCGCTTTTACACAGTGCAGCGTTATTGCGGCGCGGAACTTTATTCACTACGTTTATCTACATTCACAGTTCAATGAATTCTGCGTTCAGCAAACACGCTGTACGCGTTCATGCTTTTCCCCCATTGTGGCTTGTTTCCAGTCCGAAAAGTTTATCGATATTTTTTATCCGTGAACACGTGCGATGAATCACAGAGAGGTCAGAAAACGAAAAATTTTTCCGCCAGAAAAGTGGAAACTTTTCAAGTAATTCTTGCAGTACGAAAAAGCACGACATTTGTGGAAATGTGTAATATCTCCAAGTTCTTGCTTTAACAGTCTGATCAATCAAATTTATTTGATCAATATGATGGTCATGAAATATCGCGAGTAAAACAGTAAATTATTTCTTGATCGTTTATTGATTTTTCCAATTTTTGAAATATCCTACGCGCGGATCGTTCATTGGGTATCTCATCACTTCCTGACTGTGGGCCCGAGTCGTTACGTCGCGGCCAACGATAGTATTGATATTTTCGCAACGCGGATAGCCAGGGAATCAGTCGAAGGGAGAAATATAATTACAGTGGTGACAAAATACCTCCCGGGCACGGCAACGCACGGAAGGGTGTCGCGGGAGGCGTGGAAAGAGGATGAAGGACGTCAGAGGGTGCGAGAGGTGGCAACAACAGAACGACGACGAGGAGCGTCGCAAGGCCGGGAGAGATCCGGTGTGACTTCCGGCGTTGCTTATAATTGCTCCGGCACTCAGTTTCTGGGGGTTGCCGCGGGCGTAACGCGTCCTAAACGCCGTGCCAGAAATATATCTTCTTCGCGTTTCTACGATTACCTCGAAAGTACGCTCGAAAAATCACGCTTCCATTGTAAACGGTTTTTTTGTCGCAAAGAAACGACGTGTTTCGGAGATAAAATTAAATATCTTCGATAATTTTGGCATTGCCGCAAGCATATTCTCGATCTTTGATATAATATTCATCTTATTTGTATCTGCAATAATAATTCGATTATTCCTTCGATAAAATTATTGACAACCTTGATTTGAAAAACTTTTAAGTCAGGAGAACTTTCAAGAGATATTTTTTAAAATTGCTTTTACAGTGTGTTTGTTTTTAATATTTCTGTATTATTGCTTTTTCTTTGTGATCCATCGTCACATTTGGGCGGCGGAGAGGAGGTATGTTAATTCGCAAAAATTTAATTCGTCACCACCATCGCTCTCGGCGCTTGATTATTATACAAATAAACGGAAACGCGTAGGCGCCGCGTGACTCCCGCAGGGGAGTTTACAAAAGAAAAAAGAAACGTCGTAGAGCGAGGGGACGACGACACCTGAGTGTGCCGAACAAAAGTTTCCTTCGCCTCGTTGTCACCGACAACCCCTCCCCGTGGAGAGTTGCGCGGGGAGGACGTTCGCGACGAAGGGGGAGTTCTGACAGAGACAGAAAGCGGGTGCCACTTGACTCGAGAGGGTGAATCGTTATGAGTCCCGTTCTCGTAAGCCCTACTTAATACTTTAGCGCTTTATTTTATGCGTGAGATCGGCCACTGGTGTCGCACGCATTTATCACTATAACAGGAGGGGCTTTAGCGCGAGGAACTTCGAGAACTATAGACGTGCTTCTCGAGAGTTTGCGCGGCGAAATAACTTTTATTGTGTCCTCTCCGTTTCTTTTTGCTTAAAAATCCTCTTCACTTTCGCTTCGCGATTCTTTCTCTGTCACGTTTCGGTCATGTGAGACGCGAAAAGTCCGATTTATTCGGTCGGTAAATTCGGAACATCGTCGCGACATGTCAGAGGGGCTCGTCGCCCATTTGTACCGAGCCGAATACACCGAAGTAGCGATTAACCCACGACGAGTAAAATTACACCGAAAAGTAGGCGTAATTAATTCCCGACCGAGGCCAAGAGGGGATAGAGTCTGACTGCGACGCTTAGAATTTCGGGGTAAAAATAGACTCGACGAGAGTCGCAACGTCGAGTCCTTTGTGCGATTCTTCTTGGCCGAGAAGTGAGAGTGATTGATACTTCCGCGTTACTGAGAAACATTTTCACAGCGCGAGCCTTATCTTCTTTCACATCAGCTCATTTTTCTCGCAACACCTTCCCCGCTTTCGTCTGCCATTCTGCATACTATTAATGACGGTCTCGTGTTATCACGAAAATATCTTGTGAAAGGACACGCCGCGACTCTCGTTTTCTCTCGAAATTAAGAACGATCGACGTCGCCGACGACGTGACGCTTTCTCGAGAGTGCCGTTCTGTGTAACGGCGTTATTTATGTTACGAACTGTATATCGCTCTATTCGCCATTAATGCAGTCCGACGTTTTGCGGGACGACCGCGGGCGACATTAATATTTATGTCTCCCCGGCTGAAACTCTTTAGCACGTCATTTCAAGTTTTAGTTTTTCTTTACAAGTGCATCTGCTTGACAACTTTGAAGAGAAAAAAAAACATGACGCACAAGATCGACAAATCTGATTTATTTCGCACAATTTTAATGAATGGTTTTTTACACCGCGTTACTACCGGAATATACGACACCGCAAAAATGTAAAACGCAATTTGAAACTCGTAAAATACGATTTAAAGTCAAGCGATCAGACTTGGTTTGGCGATTACACGCAATTATAACTCAGTGATCAAAATAATCGGATTAAAGCTCCCCGATAAATCGAACGGCATTAATTAAAATCACATGGAACCACGGGGGGTGTGATCGGGTGTGACTCGTGCCATTTGCATTCGATAACATTTGCGTTTCGACACGATCTTCAAAGTGATCAAATAATTCGCGCGCGAAAAGGAAAAAGTGACTTGAATCGCGCTGTAATATTTATTATTGCGCTTCTGCCGCCTGTTCGTGCGAACATCGGCGCGTGTATTTGCTCTTTATGTGTTTAACGAGGCGTCGCTAAATCCGTGCGTTTTAGCTTGCCGAAAATCAAACGACAATTCGATTCGGTGTTGCGGCACGGTATTAACACCGCGTAATCGTTTTTTGGAGCCATCGGGTGCGCGGAATTTGGCAGTGCGTGAAAAGTCGACGTCAACCCCCCGTTCGTCATGATCTGCCGATCGAACGCGTTCCCGTAATTTCCGCGTAAACATCCACGAATTTATCCGCATCGTAGACGGAGAAATTCGCGCGCACGAAAGGAAAGAAACCGCGACGAGGACGGGCGGAGACTGAAAAGACGAGGTTAGCTGGAAGCAATCGACTTTCGTCTTCGGAACAACCCCTGAGGGCACGACGCTCTACTTTGGCAAGAGAATTCCAATTTTGGAGCTCTTTCAATTTAAGGCTACTTGTCTTCCCCGTCGTCGCGCGTCCATCTTGCATCGCTGAGATGTCTTGTGCTTGCCGTGCACCCTCTGGTTTCTTTTTTCCCTGCTACCCCAGTTGTCGATACAACGCTGTAGGAGACCAAGACAGGGAGAAAAAGAGAAAGAGAGAGAGAGGAAAAGAGAAAAAACAGGTCTGCCTTTTCCTCTCTATAACGTTTCGCGCCATTCGCTCTTCGCCGTACGTCCCTCTTCCCAATATAACCGGGTTGTTATCTCTTTTATTATCATTACTATCGCTAATATTGGCGAAGCACCGATCGTGTAATCGCGGCGGGAAACTGAAAACGGCTTCCGCGCGCAGGAAATACGCAAGGAAACCCCTTGCCTTCGTTCCAGATTGCAGTAGATTGAATTTAGTCGAGGGAAATTTCTTCCTGTTACTTCTTCTCGTTCTCGTTTTTTCCCGGACGGGGGATTATCGAGGGTGGACTCTAATGTGTGATTCGCACTCTGCATTTCGTGTGCATTTACGTGTGATTCCCGCGTAACAACAGGATATTAATGTTTGCCGTCATCTGGCTGATTATTCGAGCACCGACGCGCTTATAATCCGCTGGGCGCACGGATGGGAACGAATTGCCGTCGCGGTTGTTTTCTCACGAAATAACGATCATCGTTTAAAGGAAGGGAGAGAGGAAACGTGTTCGAAACGACGACTCTCGAGAGTCCTGGCCGAAGGTATTACCGCAATTGGCCGCATTCAGGACCAGGAAACGACACCGTGCACACAGCGCGAGCGAGCGATAAACTCCCGGCGATAACTCCCTTTGCCGAAGAAATTCTCCCTGCGGGACGAACAGTCGACTATTGCCGCGCACGCGAGAAACATCGATCTGAAAACCGCGCCAAATTAGCGTTATTTCCAAGTTCGTGCCAATATGACGTTGCACATCGTTTGTCTCTAACATTATCATGTTTTTTTTTTTATAAACGAAGAAAGAACATCACTGCAGTGTAAATCGATCCGACGCGAAGACGATACAAAGCGTCTTTTACGGAGTGGTTTTCACCTGCACTGAAGGAAACAATTTGCGTTCTGTTTGCAGGCGGAAGTCGAGATTGTAGAACAATACAGCGACCCTAGAGACAGCAAGAGCAAGGCGTACGTGGAGCCGGGAGCGGAGTCGTCATTATCGGCGATTTACGGCAGAGCAAATCGCAACTACTGTCGACCTTATACGGGTGAGTATTTCTCGTGTCGAAATAATGCAAGGGATAATATAATTCCGACCGAGTTATAACGCACGTAACACACCGTAACTGGGTTGCGCAATGGACGAGACGGCGCATTTCTCTTCGTTTATAAGCAGAGAAATTTCACGAAGCGTTTAACACGAATAACAGAGACGAGGGAATTTATTATCCTTAGAATTTAAACAGAGTTCTTGAACTTCCAAACTTATGTTCTTTTAATATATGTGTGTGTGTGTTTCTGAAATTTTCATCACGCCATTAATCTTAATTAAAGCGGAAAAATAATCGCGAAAATATTTCGCGAATTACGTGCGCAGTTTCGCTTCGCGCGAGGAGATTAATATTGGGGCAGAATGTTCTCTCTCGGAATCTACGCTGATTGATTATTGATAGTGTGTGCGATAAGTTCCGGGATAATGCAGCTAAGCGGAAATTCTCATGCCAGGCCGCAAATTAATGTGGCGAGGGCCCACGGGCGTCACGACCGATACTACGTCGTACGAATTATCGAGGTAACAACTCAGTTAGCGCCCGGGTATAAGTGAGGGGAGAGGAGCGCCCTCGATAATTGAACGGTACGCACAGGTCGGCGCGCGAATGGCTAACGGATTAATCGACGGGGACGAACGAATTGGGGGGAGGATCATCTCTTTTTCGATTGCGGAACGATACTCGATTCGGGCGGAAAACTCCCTTCGCGGTCGGATTCGTAAAAAAAAAACCTGCAACCTCGATGACGGCGCGGCAAGCGAAACTTGAAGAGATGTTACTAACAAGAGTTATACAGATTAAATTCCGGCCGGCTCATCCCCGGCGAAGGAATGCTTGCGGTACGTGATTAACCTCCCACACGCTCTTGTCTTCAACGATACGATCTCCGAGCGAGTCGACACGGGCGAACTGATTCCGCAACCCTCGTCGCGCGCGCGCGACAGTCGGGTATTCCAACGCTCGAGTATGCAGATTGCCATGTAACACTGATCCCGAGTAAACACTAGCGGAATTTGCATCCTTACCATATTCATGGGCTTTTAATTCGCGAGTCATCGCGGCTGTGTGGCAAGGATCAACGCTTGTGCAAAGACTCGAAGGGAAGTTCGCGCGATGTGAGGTTCGACTTTTGCTTTCCCAGCTAATATACTCCGTCATTAAGCATCAGAGCTTATTTCAGTAAATATTGTACAGGTGTGTTTATATTCCTTCTCACTTGTCAAGTACACAAATGGGTTTGACTTCCTACTTTAACTTCCTTTGTGTCGTCGGGATATTCGTTTTTATCTCGGCAGCTCGCGTTGAAATCATCGCAGCCGGGGTTTCGGGCTAACATTATGAGATTAAAAGTAAATTGTCGTCCGCGTGTCGTTTGAGGAATGCCGCTCCTTTCGCGAAAATTGAATCACCAGCAACGTTGATGCCGGGAAAGGAGGAGAAGGAGAAGTGAATATAAGAGAAGCGCGCGCGAGCAAGCGCGAGGGTCGACTGAATGGAATTTTCAGACTGGCCGCTTTATAAAAGGGGATACCGATGACGCTGAAATGTCTGGACGGCTCGCCGCCCTCCGTTGACTTCCGGCGACGACGCGGCATCCCCGGACCGCGTTCCGTCGCTACGTTGCTCGTTGCCACGGAACTTTTCGGCTTCGCAAACCTGTCCCCGACGTTGCTCTTGCCATCGACACCACACGCGGCGTGCACCGCCCACCATAACATGTCGTGTGATATTTAATTAAACTTCCCACTCCTCTCTTGTCTCTCACCCCCCCGTCCGCTCGTTCTCATTTCGCTTTCATAGTCCGTAAAGTTTCAAGAGGCATTTCAGCCTTCCGCGCGCGCTTGTTCTGCCCCGTATTTTACAGCGCCGTTCCACTTATTAACCGTGTTTCATTCTCTCGGAGTCTCTCGTCTTTTTCCACCGTAGAAACGCTTTGCTGCGTGCGGAGTATCGTAATTAAATACACGACCGATTACCGAGGTAATGAGTTGTGCGACGCGCGCGAAAACTATTTCCTAGAAAATTAATTTGTTCGCTTAATTGAATGGCACTTTTTTTCGTAGACGAAGTAACTTCAGTTTTCGCATTTAATCAGTAACTCAGTATCTCTATTTGCTGCAAGTACGATCTGACACGTGTGCTATAAAAATTTTAATCGCGTTCGGTGCCGCACGATCACACCGTGTACGTCGAAGAAACTTTCGGGGTTCCTCGTTTGTTCGTGCAACCCCTCTTCGAAGTTACCCTCATTTCAATTACTGGTACCAGGTGACTTGTAGCTCGTTCCGCGTCCCCGAGCAGTTAACGCCCGTGCGGGTTCATCGTATGCAAATGTCAAGCCGGTTTTCCGTCGGTTTGTCCTTCGTCCGGAGCGGGAGAAGGCGGGTCCGGTGTTCATCACGCGACGGTCAAAAGCTCTCTCAAACGTATACGTATCAGTTAGCGGAAATTTATATCCGTGAGAGAAGCAAAGCGCCGGATTAGCGCGGGACGGAAGCTTTTCCGTGTGACACGCCTGACTTTTCGTTGTTCGAATGTGACACGTAATGAATGCGTGTTCATGACAGTTTAAATGAGCGCAAATCGAATATTTGCTTCGCACCGCAGAGAATTCTGGATGGTGGTCCGTTTCGCGCGCGCAAATGGGTCGAAAGTTTGTTTGATTGTCACGAAGATGAATAGTCAACAAGATCGTCCTTGCGCCTCTCGCGATCTCCTGTTCTCACGATTCCTCCTTCTCTCTGTCTTCCTCCTCCCATCGTCATTTCCCTTTCCGCCTCGTTCTCTTTGGAACGCGCCCGCCACCCCTATATCTCTCACTTTCTCGCGTCGTAAACTAGATCATTTACAAACTGTCAACGACATGGTTCCGACTCGTCCCAACGGCAAATACGTGCTCGGATATCTCTCGAGGCGAGATCTTAATCCCCCGTGCAATTTCGCGGAACTAAATTCGGGCGTCACCGCGGCGCGTCGAACTGGAGAGTTTTTCCGTGCATAACGAAAACAAAGCTCGCACTTCTAGTCGGCGCGATAGAAAAAAAAACCTTGGCTGCGCGATTTTTATCAAAAAGACGATCAGTAGCCTCGCCCTGCGGGCGCGTTATTGAATTTCATCTGGAAAACTGCCTGACTCGCTTTTATTCTATCGTTGTAGCAATACATATCCGTAAACGAATTAGCGTTGCAACCCTGTCATTTCATTTACCGTGAAACCCTCTCCCAATTGGGGTTTTGACTTTCTCTTTCTGGCAATTAGCTGTTTCAAATGTCCGTGCTCGTGTTAAAGAACGAACGAATAAAACGTGATTTTACGAGAGATTCGCAAACAAATTAATGCTTTCTCTTTGAGCGTTTGTTTTTTGACGGAGTTTACTTTGTTCATCGACACAAAAAAAATAGCGTTATGGGAGGCGAGTCAACCTGATGGAAAACTTTTAAATGACGTTTCGCTAGTTTTGTCGCTCGATACTTGCCAGACAACGAGGAGGGCAAAGGTCGCTTTTAAAGTACGGAGCTACGAACCCTTCGCCAGAAAGGGAGGCCCTTGAATTCATTTCATGGGCAATTACAATTAGCATTTATGCCGCGATTTGCATATCGTAGCGAGACAATTTCGCGCGCGCTTTAGCCTAATCTCTGTGTCAGACGTTCTCCTGTGTCGCGCAAGAAGTGTTTCTACTTAAGGCCTAAGCGAAGATCGCTTATCTCTCCCAGATAAACTGCCGAAATTTTCGGCTAGACTCCCCGTGAGACTCCCGAGATAATTCGCCCAACATATGCAACTTGAGAAATAACAATTACAAGTTAAAACCACCCCATCGGCATTTGCAGTTAAAATGTTTCAATGAAATATCGCGGCGGAATATTCAAATGTTTGCAGTTTTCGCTCTTTATAATTTGTTCCGGCGATTCAAATTTCAAATGAGAAAAAAAATGAAATTTTATTTCCTCGCAAACGCGCGAGGTGGTACGCAAATCTCGGTTGATCAAACTCGCACTCGGAAATACACACGCGGATTCTCGTTAACTGGATGAGCCGCCACCGCGCGGTGAACAGCGGTGAAATGTAAGATTGAATTCGAGAGCAAAAGTAAACTTGCGACACGAGATTAATTCGAAGAGTCCATAAAAAGGGTGGGATTCGGCGCGGTCGATGTGGAAGCACTTGAAATGGATGAACAAATTTCGAACACGTTTCGAAACTCCTCTCTCGGGAGGGGAAAGGGAGAGGGTTTACTTCCATGCCCGAGCACGTCCCTCTTCTGCCGCAAACGATTGTGCCCGCGTGCGACCGCCGACGTAGATTTCAATTGCGCAATGTCTACCGACAGGGAAAGCGAATAATCCGCGCCGCGCGTTGCGTGCGCGCCAGCTCCCGTGAGCGACAGCTTTGAGCCACCCCCTCTCCCTTTCTTCCACCCTCCGCATACCCTCTCTTTGCTGCCGCAAAACCCTTTCCCGATGAGCCCAAACATTGATTTTATTGCCAATAAAATCAATCGAAGCTCTAACGACGCAGAGCTGCATCCGCGTATAGTCGCTCTTAACGAGGAGCGAAATCGCCTGTCGAGGATCAACCGAGGCGTAAGTGGATTTAGGGTTATACCGCTTTTTGCGTGTCCCGTATGTTTGAATAAACGTCGTTTCGTACACCGAGCTGTACACAAAATCTCTTCATACACCAGAGATTTTGTGAGACGGATTTTCGATCAATTTCGAAACGTACGTTCTCTTCTCTTGGAAAAATATTTGAGAAATATTACGTTAAACATTCGACTCCCGGCAAAACTATTGAAAAGTTATCAAAAGTTTGTACGGCGTAAAATTTGTAAGGTAATACACGATCGCATTGTGAATAAAGACAAGCACTCTGAAAAACGTGACAAGCATATCTCGATTCAGCACTATCGGCTTTAGGATAGTAGTCTCTCTCGTGAAAGTAATCAAAAGAAGAGCCGCGTTTCAGAGCAAGAGAAGGAGACGGAGATCTGCGTATCTTTTATCTCACGCCCTGCGTAATCAGTCGTTGCTTCAATGATTTCAATTATGCGTGTGTACATGTTCGAAAAAAGGTGCGTGTCTGTGTGATAACTAATTTCTAAAAAAAAAAAACTAGAACTCTTTTCAAAGTTGTCCGTCCGTCTCTTCTCCCTCTGATATCTCGTTCCCTTTGTAGTGACAGCTTGTAATCGCTGTCCTGATAAATTCAGCTCGTTAGTAGCTTCTTTCTGCCACGAGAAAAAGGAACGAGGTCTAATAATCTTGAGACGGTAGGTACACTTTTCTTCTCTACAAAGACACACGCCGATGCTGCCCGCCGAACTTGTTTTCTTCGGATCTTTGTCGTAACGATCTTCATCGTAACGTAATATAAACCGTACCGAAAAGGAGACTACAGATAAAACAACTAATTAATTACTTGACTAATAAATTACTTCTTAAAGACATAAAAGTCTTATCAATTTTCATCACCCTAATGTCTAATGCGAGACGTTTTTGTAATCTTCTGATGCGCTGCGTTTATCTTCCTGTATATAGCTAGAGCGTTATCCTGCCGTGATCCTTGACACATATCGCACAAGATACTGCGGGCCAACTTCGCGACCATAAGTGCGGGTTCCGGCGCGACGGAGCCAATAACCGAGATTGGCTCTCGTTTCATCGCCCGTCCGGCTCGACCCCGTAATCTTTAGCCGCTTCGTGAAACGTCTCAAAACACGGCGCGGCGATATCGTCCGAGGTCGGGCAATTGCACAGCCCTTCTTATATACCCCGTCTTTTGCTCCTCTCTTATTCCCCTTTTTTTCTCCTCGTGAAAGACGATACAATCCCACAATCCACGTATCCCGCAGACTCACCGGCGTCGCGCTCTCATGTTTTGCGAGGACAATATCCAATAAAAAGAGGAGCGAAGTAGCTCTCTCGCGGTTCCCGCGCGACCCTTTCTTCATATATATGTAATAAAGTTTTTCTCGAAATTCTCTCGCCCGTTCTATACGGCCGCCGTCAATCGCGGAAACGAAACGTGATTGCGTAAACGACTTGTGACCATTGCGGTCGGGATGAAGTCACGTGCTCCGGATTATCACATAACTGAGAACGTAATCTCGAGACGGAATAGCCGCTGAAATAGGTCCGCGGACCTATAATAGGTTCGTGTTACCAACGGGGTGAAATGGTTAGAACGTCCACTTGGAATGAGCTTTCCTTGGAATAGAATACTCTGATTGCGGCATGATTATCTGCGATTACTCCGTGGCACGGTTTGCGATATACTACAGAGAGATCGTAGTGCAATTCTCAAAATTTAATCAAATAGGCTCCGCAACTTGACGTAATATATATATACTTTTTTTTTACTGACATTGTTGCATCGTTAATTGCTCAATGTATTTATATACATTGTATAATATAATCGACACGCGTGTAATTTCATTTAGCGACACAATGCTATTTACGGAGCTGAAAGCCTCTACGAGGCTATTGATTAATGATTGATGAGTGATAATTATCGAGTCAAACTAAGCTTATATCAGATATTTAATTATACGCAGATGTTTAATTTGACTGATTATCATGTGCGCGCCATTGCGTTGTAGAGTTTCTAAACGATTTTTGATAGCGGCTTGTTATAGGTCACATACACATACACACACATAGACATATAGAGTGCGATGATTTGGTGACCGTTTCTAATCAAAAGTTAATTGCAATCGGAACATCGTTAACTGCCAATTTTAATTAATGCGGATAACAAGCGCGAGTTTCTTTCGTAGTTTCCACGTTAGAATCTATGCAACGTTAGTTCTGACGTACATCGCTTTGCGCGTTCATCTCCGTTATCTACAGACTTGTGTAAACAGGATGCGCGCGACAGCGTTTCGTGTTATCTGTGGTGATTGCTAGGCGAGGGTTGTCGCTCACCGGCCGTAATAGATTCATTAGGGTGGGCACCACCACCGTCGCCGCCGCCGCCGCCGCCTGCCGTGTATCGTCGCCCCTAACTCCGCATGCACAGTACCCTCTTTCATTTTCTGTCACTCGATCACTCATTCGCATGTAGTATCCGTTACTGACTCATCTACTCGTCCGATTGTGTTGTAATATAATTAGCCGTTTACCGGCAGACACTCTCGTTAGCATACGTTACTATCATTTTTCATTGATTTACACGAGCTTTAATTATTCATGACGTTCGATTGTCTTCTCTTTCGCATACAATGCGCGATACAATAATTGAACACTCTCTCTCTGTTTCTATTAATTCTGTACGCTACAAATTGTCAGATTTGCTCAACGTAATCGCGCGCTCTCTGCAGTTTCTCTTTGACGTTATGCGCAATTTTAATTCACACACAGAATTTCCCTAATTGTTGATCAACCAACTCGATTCTTTAAAATCTTTTAATCATCGATGCAATTCTCGCATCCGCGTCTCACACACGTTGCGCGTTTTTCAAATGCATGTCCGATCCAATTTAATCGAACCGGTCGATCATGAACTTCCTAGCCTCCTGCTTTCTCTCTCTCTTATCCGCGCGCATAGTCTGCGCGATATCCCCCAGACAGATATCTCGCAAATCTGATTATCGATCGGTAATCAATATCGCTGCAATTTGGCGACACGCCAACGCGTGCTTTTGTGCATGCGCGCATTCGAGGACGCAGCCATGCTGCCGGTTGCAATTTTTCCCGCTGCAAGCGAATAATCGGACTCGACGCCGAGCAACGCAATTGGGTGTATCATAAAATAATCTCGCGAATAACAAACGCAAATTCCGCATATCTTTCGCACAATACAGGAAACACACAAAACCCTCATCCAATTTCTTGAAACAAAAAGAGGATTGTTTCTTTTTTTTTTATTAATTTCACATTCTTTGTTCTTCATTCCGGATTGTTTCGAATATTGAAACGAACGCAAATATCGTTTTCTTGCTTATTGCCGTTTTTTAATATGTTTGCTCTCTTCCCCCTCCCTCTCCGAGAGCTCGAATTCTCCACGAATTCTTGTCCGAATTGTGCGCGAGACGAAACAGATGTAAATACATATTCATACACTTTCTTCGATCTCTCGCTTCCATCTTTCTCTATATATTTCGGTTTTCCCGCAGCAATCGCGTATACGCCTTCTCTCTCCGCTTATTTCTCTTATATATAACTTTATCGTGATATTACACCACCACGCGCGTAGACAAAGCGATATTGCGCTCTCTCGTTAGCATTCCTTTTTCAGACGATAAAACACGCTCCGATATTGTATCTTTATTATTAATTCTTGCGGATATCGCGCGTTGTATAATCCAACCGTGGCCGCACGCATTTTTTCTCTTTTGAATATTTAAAAAGTTTAAACAGTAAAAAGTTTGAACAAAGTCACCGTGGAAGTGGCTTCAGGTGAAAAGAAAAGGTAATGGAACCTCGCGCCGTTTTTCATCCCTCGCGGCGTAGGCAGATCATCAGTCGTCTCTCTCTCCCCTTTTTCTCTCTCTCTCTCTCTCTCTTTTTCCCGCGATTCTGGACTCCTTTGTGAAAGTTTGAATACGTAGACAACGTCTGGTTTCGCAGGGACCATTTCTTCCGACGGTTCTCGTATCCGCCGTTTGTCACTCGCTGCCAAGAATGCGCGAATTCAGAGACAGAGAAGGTGAAAAGGAAATCGGCCTACGCGCGCGCGTAGCGTCTCGAGTCTTCGTTTCACGGCGACGACTCGAGCGGGTCGCGACGATAATTCGCTCTGAATTCATTGTCCAGGAATTAATATCCCCATTTCGCGCTTCGCGAATCCCCAAGCGCCTCTCCTTTATATTTGATCATGGAAAATGAAGTTTGAAGCCTCCTCCCTCCCACACCCGGATAGTGAAATGCGCCGGAAATTAGGGATATCCTGCCGTTTTATCGATTCTCATCCAGATTTTGTTCGACAAGCCGTAGTACGCGAAAATGTGAGAATACGCGCGCGGTGCGTCGAAATTTTCTTCTAGTTATTCGTAGATATATAAAAAATTTAATTTCAACGTATAATAATTTGATTTTATCATATTTGTTTGTACGAGAAAGTTTGCACTGAGATTGACGGACTGGAAATTATGTAATTACACCTACAATATGTTATTTTACATATTACGGTTACACGTGTGTGTGTGTGTGTGTGCATCCCACAATTGCAAATCTATTTATTATGTAAAATTGTCTGTGGCCTGGAAAATTATGTCGCTTCGCGAAGTTGATAGGCTGATAGCTTTTATTAAATAATTCACGGCTAAGTAAATAAAATTTAATACATTCATTGACAGATTTAATGTTAAATCTGTAATCTATATGCGTTAAATAATTAATTATAACAGACAGTGCACAGTATTGTACACTGCATAGAGAGATCAATCGAAACACGCACATGCACACACACACACATATTATTACCCAGCGGCGAAGATAGACTTGCAAAGACCATCCGTTGTGCACACTCAGCAACGAGCGGTCGATATCCGCATCCTGATACCGCTTTCGTGTCTTTGTGTCTGGCTAGACAAGATGATGGACCAGCGTGGCTTCCGATAATCATTTTTTTTTTCTTTCTTCTCTTGTACGGCAAGTTCCGTTCGTATATCCGCGGCGACTCCTGTCAAAAGCAGCGACCAGCGTGGTTTATGGCGCGTCTCCGCTTTTGCCACCCTTCTATAAGGCGGGGAGGGAACGCGTGGAAGGATTTCAGCGCGGGACCCTCCGGCCGAGCATAATGTGCCCATTATCTTCAGTCCTTTCGTCTATTCCGCGTGTGTACTCTGCCTATATAATGTACCGGGTGTCTGCGTAATTTCGCGCTTCCTCATCTGTTCGACTTTTCTTTTCTCTCTTCTTTCTCTCTCTGTTCTTGTGTTGCTGTCGCGAATGGCCGTGATACGATCGTAAAGCCTAAAGAGACATTAGACGAACGGGTCGAATACAACGAGGATGAGGAAAAGGGGTAGTAGCCCCTTGCGGGACAGAAGATCCTGCCCTTGCATCAAGCAAGGCGACCAGAAACCATTACGGTAATATCCTACGGACGGAGGAAGTGATTTTTAAAGAGACGAAGCTGCCATTTCAAGGCAATTTTGCTTTCCCCGTGAGCTTTTTCGTGCTCTTTCTTCGGTGGTTCCACACAAAGCCCCTCCGCGCTCTCCTTACAACAGGACGATTATGAAAATTTCGCGCCGTTTTTCGGGGGTTCTCGTCCCTGAAAAGTGGATTCTTGTATGGTTAGGACATCTTTTTTTTTACGCGTAAATCAAGTGAATCCCCTCGCTCACGGCCGATGAATTTCTCACCGTTCCTGTCGTGACGAATTCTAATATTTTAGACTATAGCCAGGGATTTTGTTTCTAAATAACATAATCGAGATAAAAAATTAAACACGAAATTACACATAATTAAATCGATGTTAATTTTCCACGACGTTTATTAACCTTTTCAGATCCGTCAGCATCCGGCTCGTCGTGCGAGGATGACGAGGAGGGTCGGATAATCGGTGTCAGGAAACGAAAGAACAGTGTCTACGCTTCTTCCTCGACACGCGCTCCGTCTGTAGATCGGGATACTTTAGCTTCCACCGACGGTTTGCTCGTAGATTGCGTAGCGCTGGTACATCTTGCGGATCAATCACCGACCGAGCTCAATCAACCGGTACGTCATCCGTCACCGTACTACTACGGCGATCTCTTCAAGGTTCCGGAACAACTGTCCAAGTCGCAGCCGAGCAGATATCGAAAAAGCGTCAGCCTCGATGTGCCGGGCGAACGTTCGCGCACACCCGGCATACCGAAGAGGAATTCGGTAGCGGGTGATGGAGGTTCTTACGCGACCCAGCAACGATATCAGCAACAACAGCAGCCTCAGTATCCGACACCGCCGCCACCACCGCCTCACTATCAGAGTCAGGATCATCTGGTGAGCCCCACGTCGGGGAACGAGCATGCTGTCCCAGCCAGAAGCGAGATCCTCTCGTCGTGCATCATCACCGAGTGGGATCACACCCTCATGCCTCCACATCGACTGCTGAGCCATGATCTGCCTACCGCCGTTTGTACCTGCGTCGCATCGCCCGAGGAGGAGGAGGATGAGTTAGAACGACGGCAGCCGCAAGTGACGCGGCATCAAGTGCGCAAGTTACGACGTACGCGGAGGATAGACCCGCAACCGATACTCGTCGAAGACGAAGACGACGTGGAGGGTGAGGACGAGGGCGACGAGGAAGAAGAGGAAGACGCGGAGCTCGAGGACGAAGACGAGGAAGGAATGGCCAGGCAGCGTCACCTCTACGAGACGGCCTTCGACTGCAAGGTCAATCGCTCCGACGATGACCTCGACGATTTCGATCGGGTCACCAATCACGCGATGTTGCACTCCCAGGTACGTAAACACAAAGTTTTGCAAAATCTTTTTCTTAAAAATAAATATGTTGATTGTCTAAACAATATACGCGAAAAATTAACTTAAAATCATTCGGATTTATCTCTTGAAAAATATTTTAGATTGATATATGTACGATAAATTATTTTGTTCTAATTTGAATAACTCAGATGCGAAGTAGCAACGCCGCGCTAACAAATAGAACGAGTTCGTCGACGGACACGTCGAAGCAGCAGCATCAACAACAACTTCCTTACGCCGGTCAGTCGCAGTCCAGCAAGGATCACCGACGCAAAGTCGTACTTCTCCGCCCAAAACCGATTCCGAGCCGCTTGCAACAGCAGCAACAGCAGCAGCAGCAGCATTCGCAGCAGCAGCAGCAGCAGCAGCAGCAACAACAACAACAGCAGCCGCAACAGCCGCAGCAAGACAATATTTCTACTCTGTCCCAGGATATCGAGTCCCTCCAGATCAACTCGAGCGATGAGAAAACCGGATCGCCGAGACTCTCCGCGCGCGATTACACGCCGTCGCCGCCGTCAACCGCCCCCCTACCCGCCAAATTTCACGGCAACCGCGACAACTTGCTGCTGAATATTCGCAGCGCGCCGAATCTACCCTCGCAACCCGATCATCCCCGTCTGAAAGATATGAGATTGCCGGTGAAATCGTTGCGCGCCAAAGATTCGCCGCAGAGCAGCGAAGGCAGCATCCTCGAGATTAAGAGCCGACCGAAGACTTTCGTTCAGGAGAACATTGACTCTTCAGGCCGTCGATTCGACAAGGAGCTCATACTGGAGTTTAAAGACAGGCCTCGGGAGGAAAGACAACGACCGCGCAGCCTGATTCGCGAGAGCAGACCGATCAGGGAATTCAAGGGCAGGCCTCACGAGGCGGAGAGCGATATCCTCGCGCGACCGAGAAGAGACGCCGGTCTTCTGGAGTTCAAGCTGCGCACATCGAGACGTCGCGCCGGTTATTCGAGCACCGAGAGCATGGCGACCAGCAGCAGCGGAGGCAGCATGGAGTCAATTCGCAGCAGCACAAGCGAGGGCAACCGATCGACCAGCAGCTCGGACAGTCGGCACAGCACCAGATCGCTGAGTTCTCACAGTTCCGACAGCGGTGGCACCAACTGCTACCATCACCATCAACAACCATCACTGCCTGGCTTTCTGACTCATCATGCCACGAAGCTGCACATCCTCTCGCCGATCTCTGACAAGTCTTCGCAGGAACCGGCTTCCGAGACCTCGGACAACAATCGCAACAACAATTCGCAGAAAGCCTCACCCGAGGAGAACATCACGACGGAGAACGTGGTGATTGCCGCGAGCAATAACACAAACGCGACCAACACGAACGCCGTCACCTCGCCTATGGACACGTCTTTCAAGAAGAGACGCACGCCGCAGAACAAGAATCTCATTAATCTTGCCTTGCAGTCGTCATCTTCGGGAGATGCCGAGATCCAGGGATCGGACAGCGGTATCTCCATCGAGTCGCGCGCCGGCATCAAGTGCAAGCCGTTCGGCTTTCATTTGTTGAAGCCGCAGCTAGACAACATCAATCTCGTGGACAACGAGCCGGAACTTTCGGATCTGCCTTTCGATATGCCGAAGTTACGGAGAAGACGGTTGTTGATGCAACAGGACGCCACTACATCCGGTAGCGCGACCAGTGTTGACCTGCGGGATCTGCCTTTCGATATGCCGAAACTTAGAAAACGTCTCAGATGCACTCAGAGCACTGAGTCCAGCGCGTCTCAGGCGTCGTCCAGTCTCTCGGTACGCGACGTGGAACCACCATCTTTATTTGGTAAGTTTTCGTAATTGTCAATTTTGAAATACGGAGGTTTAAAATTCCATGGAACAAATATGATTTTTTCGCGAAAAAATCGTGTCATTTAAATATTTTATTTCACTATTGTTTTTCTATTATGCTTTTAATTTTTAAATATGCTTTGAGATACATATGTGTGAAACAAATACGATAGACAAACATTGTGTTTTACGATTAAATCGATGTTTAATCGATGTTTCCATCAAATTGCTTTTTCGAAAATGATTAAACCGGGAAACCGCGGGGCTTATCTTCCTCTTTAATCGAGCGTCTAGCCCATTAAAGCGATAAAAACAGTACTTTCGGCACTTCGAGGTAAGCTAAGTACTCATCAGGAACGAGGGATCCTACCGTAATTTGATGCTGATCGTTATGAACCTTCCAGACAACAGCTAACATCGTTAAGCTCTCTAAGCTTTACTTAGCCACCCAATACAACTGTGTACTTATCACAAGCACATGCTTCTTTGTCAAACGTGTCTTGACGTCTTACTTCATTTTTATATTTTTGAATACGTTACATCTAACGGATGTAATTTTGTTAATTAATATTAACGTAAATAATTCAGGAAGCAATCAAGCGCATAAAATAATGTCATCACATAATAGAAGAACGTCCATACAGACATCAGATATCTCTAATGAGATTAAAAAGCATTACATTAAAAAGCATTAAATGATTAAAAAGCATTAAATTAAATAATTATTAATTAAATAATTAAAATAATTATACACAACGAATCTTTATTTTAAACTTAGTCAATATGTCGCCATTCGTGCGATAGCTGTAACCCATAATAGGTATAATTAACGGTAATTGCCGATGCTAAGCGACCACAATATATCAAGTAGCACCGAAGTAACTGGGAAACGTGTAATTCAGATCGCATTAATCGTACGAATGATGAGACATCAATAATTTATCGGTTGCGGAGTGGCTCTGGACCGATGTGCAAACCGCACACACGTACGGAGAAGAGCGCGCATCGCGAAGCGCTCGGAATTAGTCGGATGATTAAGCCGCCGCCACTGTCGCATCGGTACACCCTCTCTCTTTCTCTCTCTCTCTCTCTCTCTCTCGCTTTGTGTTATCCCCCGAAGCTCTATCGTCCCAACCTGATGGGAGTTTGAACGCGCGTCGTCTCTACCCTCCCAGTGCCCAAATTGCGAAAGCTCTAATGCTTCGAGAACGAGCTTTCGCGCCGCGCGCAACCGCCTACGGCGCGCACAGCGTCGACCTGGAGGGCGGCCGGGGGAGGTAAATGACAGTACACCAAGATCCGGGTTCGTGCGCAGCGGTGCTGATGTATGGACTTACTGGGGTCGGAGCCAGGCGGGGAGAAGGAACACGGAAAACGTGGGCGACCGGGAAAAAAAGCGAGTGCCTATTTTTATCGCCGCTCGAATGTCAATAAAGGCACGGAATGACCGGTAAATCCGTTTTGCTGGAAGTTACGGGTCCTTGGAAACCTGTTCTTTTTCTCGCGCTCTCGGGGCGAGCAAAGAAAAAAAAAGCGCTCGGTGACCGGCGACGAGTGATTCGTCGCACGTGAAATACGCCGACGCGGATTTATTTAATCAATTACGAGATACCGAGCTCTCTCTCTCTTTCTCTCTAAAGCTCGCTTCAACGTCGTTGTTCGGCTGATTTAATGCACGACGATTATCACTCGCGGGGCTTCAACGTTATTAGGGGATAAATCATTCTGTTCTCCCGCTACGTTGTCACGCAGTTGCGAAAAAATATCCCGTTTGATATATAATTAAAAGAATAAAAGAAACGCGCAATTCACAAAATTCTACGCGCCGATTCGTTCTATTGTGTTTTTATACGCAAAAAGACACGTGATATATTTAAGAGTGCGTGTAATATTTTTAAACACAAAACTGCGTTTCTTCATTATCTCTGTGTCACCGCGAGATGTATGTATATATACGCGCATCAATTTGGCGCACGTCAATGAAACGCGACACGAAACAAATCGAGAATGAAGCGCACAGCGCGCACTCGATCACACTGATAAAAGCCCAGTCACGTCACTCGGTTGCAACCGCTCTCTGAGCAACTATCTCGTACGTCGAAAATATGAATAAATAGCCGTCGCCTGAACGGAGTTTAATCAACGCGCGAATAAATACATGAATGCGCCCGCGCTGAATGTGCACGTGTGTACGGGACGTTGCCACGCCGCCGGTCGGTCTCGTTTCCGTTTTCCAGATAACGAAAGTGCAGTTGTCGCACTGCGCACCCGCGTGCGTACCTATGTACATACGAACTACTTCGATCACGGCTGGCCGAACATTTCCCGATGACGCATTTTTCGTCCCGCTGAGTGTGCACAGAGAAACAATAAAATTCTCTCTTTCTCTTGCTCGCGCGCGATTCTCCGCATGCAGCTCTATGAACGCAATGAAAACAACAGTAAAATCTGCATGCAACGTGCATGATGATTACAATACGTCGCACGTACGCTCACAGCTCTTAGAAAATTCAATGAATATGGAACATCGCGCTCTCTCTTAATTAATCCCGTTTCTAACTTTAGTGTTAAGTTCGAATTGAAATATTTACCACGTAGGTTCTTCCACAAACAAAAATGAGAAAAATTTGCGATTTGTGCAAAAAATGTGCATCGATCATTTTTCATAAATGATGCAGGACACATTCCTCTCTCGTCGCAATATTTCGCATCTCGCAGTATTTGGCAGTCAGCTGCGAGCGGATCGAGAACTGTAATACTTTTTTTCCGCTTGACGGATGCCCGGATTCGTAAATTACGTTTTGAACAGGGGGAGAAAACGTAAGGAGAACGGGGCGAGTGCGTTAGCACGTGATCGGAGCCAGATTTCTCCGAAGATATACACTTTTTACGCGCGTTCACTTGTCGACAATTACCTTTTCGGGGAAAACTCTCTCGTCGCAGGTTGATCGATCGGCTTTTCTTCGGCTTTGCGCGTTGGCTTATTGGTTCGTCGAATGCGCGAACAGGTCGTCGATCACGATAAGCCATCTTGACCGATGAGGCGATTCGCTTCTTGCCGGCTGCATTTTGTCTGTATTTCTGTTTGTTGATATTGTTACTAGTTGAGCGAAACGAATTGTCGCTACTGTTAGTTGTTGTTGTAAACAATTTGCTATTGCAACCAAGGCTTGTTTGCGTTTTCTATTGTAATTAAATACATGAATAGCTTAGAGCTACTGCTTCTATTTTTTTCAAAATTAACTGTACGCATTTTTTTCGATTTACGGTAGCATCGAAGGAGAACAGTTCGCGCATTGTACCTTCAGGTAAAAGCTATCGGCTTGCGCTAGAGGCGAGAAAAATGGAGTTCATAGAAAGCCTAAAGCCACTGCGTCGTTCCGCTTTCCGTGTTTCCTATACACGATGGTTTCATATTTTATAACCAACGTCGATGTGTACAAGCCACGTGTCACCAGGAAGATAACAGGCGCGTATTGAAAGTATTGGAAATATTACGCCCTACTTGCAGAAAGTTTGCACTGTCCCCTTTCCGTCTTTTTTACCCCGTCGTCGTTGAAACGTTCCTTTCGCGCGACATTATCGTCTGCGAACTTGCTGAGTGAAATTAAATATTGATCAAAAATTTCGAACAAAACGAATTCGAGTAAAAGTAATAAATATCGTAACTACTACCGTTCTTGCGATACACGCGAATGTTACATCAGGTCGCGCCCGGAAGAAAAAACTTGATACTCGCAATCTGGACAAACAGATCTGTCTTGCGCGTTTAGGCCATTTTAATGGCCGACAAACGTGAGATTCACGGCGATCGTTAGTGTGGTTGAAGAGGAGGGAAAAGGCAAGCAAAAAAGCTCTGATATCTGGTACTACTCGCCGCGTGTAGGTTTGCCAGACGGCCAGAAGAAGAGTACACGAGATTTCTTCCGGTTGTTTTACGACCAAAGTTGTCGAGTGTAACTTACATCAGAGTCGTTTTGTTTTTTTTTTTTTGGTATTGTCGCGCTTTTTGTCCACGGAGCTGCGGTTCAGCAGTTTTTATTGCGAAAAATGCTCTCTGCGTATTTTTGTCGCAAACAAACTGACTTTGTCGCTAGATAAACATCCAAACTAAAGCAAAACGAGAAAAAAAACTGGTGTGTTGAAAAAAACTTGAAATATTATCAATCTGATGTAGTTTCAAGGTTCTCGAGTGTTTGCGCGAGATCATCTTCTTTCGAAAATTGATTTTATGTAAGGAAAATATAATACATTTTCAATATTTATTCTTTTATTTTATTTTTCCGCGATCGTCGCAAATACACCATAGATTCCCAATCAGATCGGCAGAGCAAACTCAACTTTATCTCTGTACATAAGAGATTGCCATTCGCGAATTGCGGAACAGATATTCCGCAATTCCGTTCGTTTTCGCGCAGTTCGATGTGGCCCCGAAAGGTTTGTCACAAATCGTTCTGTTTACTTCGTTTCCCCTCCTCTTTAAGGAAGGATTTCGCAATTTCGTTACACAGCTATATCATAGACACAAATCACGTACGGTTTTAGTCAACATTGCCCGCTGCTCCCGGTCTACTGACCATTTGGTGGTTGGCCAAACTGCCAGACAAATGGTCACGTTTATAGGGACCTCATTTTAAAGCTGTCACATCATCAGATCCTAGAAGTAAACTCATTATGAAATGTTGCGGCGATGTGGTCGTCTAGTTTTACACAGTTTGTTGTCGCACAAACGTGAACACTTGATTTATGACTAGTGAAATTTAAACAAAGTAAAATATATATATATATAAAATATAATAAATGCGTGTGTATATAAGACGATTTCATCACGGAGTGCGTTACGTTTGCGCTAACGAAGCAAAATGAAACCAGCGCGGATGCTGCTCGAGCTTTAATTCTATAGCTTTCTGCTAATGCGAATTTTTAACGAGCGTGTCTCTGTTTTCCGCGCATTTTTCCAGCTCGTGAATTTTAGAAGAGCATGCAAATTGCGCGCACCACTCTGTGCCCTCCCGTTTCCAAAATCCGTCGGCTCGACGGAGTGGAGTTTTTGCGCGCGGATGGCGCTCGCGTAATGTAAACTAAAATCACACACGACTTGTCTCCCTTGTCTAACCGTACCCTTCTCGTGTCGATTAAAAATCCCAGACACGTACCGTTTCTCTGATGTTACTACCGCGACGCGTCGCGACTGTCTGCTGTTATCCATTTGGTAACGATCCAAAATGCTGCTGCGATGCGAAGTACCGTCGCTCTCATCTGAGCGAATTCGCTCGGGATTTTGGATTTTCTATTTGCGCGTTTCAGCGAGTAGCACTTCAACGTTTTTACGCTTGACGAAACACGTGACCGAAGATCGCGATAATTAAACCAAGCTCCTTTGCGTCACGCTTCCGTTATTACAATTGCGAATTTAACGCTGGTTTAAATTAAATAATTGCATTACTTTTAATTTCAGTGTATCTCGGTGTATCTTCTTGAATTTGCACTTTGTACTACTATTTAAGTCTAAACAAAGCTTATTTTCACGGTCTTGTCTTCTTCCTTATGCCACGGTTATTTTATTAAGTTCTCTCTGTCCAAGACGCGACGACGGTCACCGAAAGCAACATCCGTAAAATCCCTTTTGGGGTTGTTACATGTCGCAGCCACCGCCGCCGACTGACGAGGGTAAAATGCGATCAGATCAAAAGCTACAAAGAGGACTAACTAATAACTACCATGATATCATTATCCGCTTGACTTCTATCGAAAGTTTCAATAATTTCCTCTCCTGCCGCGCTTCAAAAGACATGTCATCGTGGTTTTTCTAGCAATCTTTTGCTTCTTTTTTCACCTTTAAAATTTAAGACTTTATGAAATGCAATTCTATCATCGTCGAGAAATTAGTCCATTAAGAGATTTGATTAACAAATAGAATTTCCCGGCATAAAAGATGGAATTAAGTTTCAACGTGAGACAACTATTTCGTAAATAATAAATGCTATCACGGTCGGAGGCAGCGCGAGCCGAAGTGTCAGTGATCCTCCGACAAATTGTTGTGCAAGGATCACTCCGAGAATCTTTTCGATGGAAACATCTCGTGCGCCTATCGTATACTTCATATTTCATGAGGATCGCGAACGTATCAACTATTCCGAGCAGGTTCGAAGTGTTTGCCACCGCGTCGATAAGGGCTCGTCGACAGAGGGATGGAAGAGCTCAAGGGCGTGTAACTGCAACATCTGTTGGCGAGAATCTCCAAAGCCTATCCCGGTGTTTCGCATCTGTTGTTCAGATATTTCGGCACCATTGCCAAAATTTCTCCTTGCAAAGGGAGAGAATCTCTCGCGAACATCTCTCATAACGCGACGCCGATATAAGCTGCAGACGCGCGCGAGCTCGAAACTCTCGAGATTGCAAGATCATCGTGACTAGCGAGATCTTCTCCATTTACGATCCTTTTATGCGCGAGAGTTTGTGAAATCGGAAACTTTCAACGAGAATATACTTTTGAGACAAAATAGCGCTACAACGTGAACGAAATCTCGTTTCAACAGTTCGTTGTTCGCAGCTTCAAAGACGTTACGCTTCGTGTGTGTGTGTGTTTATCCTTACATTTCCGCGCGTTTACATTTTGCCGAGTTTCTCTCTCGTAAAAGTTACGTTGTTCGTCGCTCGTGACTGCTCATAAAGGTGGCGTTCGCGATTTAATAGCGTCTTGCCACTCAATGGAATCGCCATTGACTCCTTTTCCGAGAACGCATTTGACATGCCGACTCCCCGAGGCCGTAAATTCGCCGGCGTCGTAAATCTCTGCGCCGAGCTTCCACCCTCGATCTCCTCCGCCCAGCAATAAATACGAATCGCTGGCGCGCGCGCGAAGGGTTGTGTGATCTCTCGTCATCCCGAGAAGCCCGTCTCGACATTTGGCGGAACGCGCGTCGTCAATACGTTCTGATTTTCGCGCGGAATTAAAAGTTTTGTGACATGACGCGACGTGCATTCGCGCGCGAAGTTGAGATTTCCCGCGCGTCTCCATCTTCTCTCGTTATTCGTGACCAGAAATTTCCCCGGAGACGTCCCCGCAGGGAGACGCTTGCGGCGCGTGTCACGCGCCGAAGAAATATTTTTCGTCTCTTCCTCTCGGTCTTCCACGCTATTTCTCTTCTCCAATTCTCTATCGCTGCGCAATCACAGTAAGCTTCTCTCTCTCTCTTCCGTGTGCGCGACACTTCAAAACACCGTTCTCGGGGAAGATCACACAGCGCGACGGGTCTTAAAGACAAACATACAAGCGGCGCCGCGACGAGATGTGATCTGCGGCGGAGAATTTACTTGTGTCCTTGACGTGTACCTACGATACGATACTCAGCATCTCGACGTTACCCCATTTCCCATGAGAGCTCACGGGCGGTAAGAAAGCCCGCGAAGAAATTGATTGAGATGTATCTCCGTCAGGGACGGATATTAAAACAGTCTGAAGAGGAAAAGGGAGAAAATAAGGATATGAGTGTCAGGACGAGAGATTACTTGTAAGGGTGATGTACAAAGGCTTGGATTGGAGATCGCGAGAGAGGAGGGGAACAAGATTCCCGAGCAGAGACAAAGAAGAGAGGAAAAACCGTTTACACCGTCGTCGCAGCCGAGGGTAAAGATGGGTGGGGAAAAGTCGAGCGGATAAATCTGCTCGATCGCCGGATTGAATTTAATAATACAGACGCACGCAATCTCGTCGAGTAGCAACGCTAGCCGGCCACTTGTTAATGTTTAACCATTCCCGAAACGTGTGTTTCGCGAAGAGGAATGGAATAGAAATGGCGCGTGAGAAATGGCCACGGCCTTCTCGGGTCTTTCCTCTCACCGTAATTTGATGCACGTGATATAGGATGTTTCAGAACGCTCGAAATTTATCGAAATTCGAAAATCAATCTTTCCTAGCAAAAAGAGTTTTTTGCCAGAAAAAATATAAATTATTTTACATATTTTTAATTACTATGTTAAATATTATTACGAAGCGCTTGAAATCCAAGTAAATTTTTATACAGACGATATCAAACTAATTCTAATTAAAAGATAGCAATTTTTATTCTTCAAGAAATTTCTCTTCAAAATTTAATTTTGCCTAATTGTTTTACTCCGCTTTTGAAAAGTTTTTTAACCAGACTTTATATTGTTTGTTCTTTGTTCATTTGATTTTCTTCAGAGTCGTTCTGTATAGTATATTTCTGTATAATATATATATACATATTAAAACGTAGGGCAGACAGGGAGCACTTTAGGGTTCTCCTCGTGCATATAAAGCCGCAAAAGAGGCTAACTCGACGTTACACCTGTCAGAGCAATTTTGTTGTACCTGCGTCATGTACCGTCCGAGGAGTCAACCGCTAAGAGATTGCGCCAACAAATGAAATTAGTTCCCTACCGTGCACGCACGGCCGTTACCTTGATGCGAAGTGTCCTTCAATGATCGTTACCGTTCGCTAGAAATTCTTGACACTAATATTATCAAGCGAAAAATACGTAACTATAAGAAATCGAATAAAACTAAACGCTTCTCGTGGCGCTTCTCTGCCACTCTCGCGGATAATATAAAAATTTCTTTAAAGAACCATTCTTCACGCTCGATATTGATTCTTTTCACACGCATTATTTCATTTTAGAGTCTAATATTTAACAACTACATACTTTTATATTATTCGACAAACATTTGAATTTAATTATTGCTCACAATCACGCGGATCTAATCTCATCAATTCGCATTGTCTTAGACAAGGGTAGAACAGAGAAGTAAAAACAAAACGACGTTAACAATTTTGTAACAATTTTTCGTGGATGACGCAAATCTCAGTTTATTTCTTATGTAGCAATTATTAAGGAATCGTAAAAGCTGAGATTGCCGGCGTACTTCTCTATATACTCCCTAGTATATATCATCGCTGTTTACTGGGCTGACTCTACGTCTAACCGTCGGATGACTCATTGCAGGCGGCGGTCTGGCGCGTCCCAAGATGACTCTGAATCTGGACGCCGGTGGAAACGCGGCGGGAACAAGCGGCGGAAATGCGGTCGCGCAATTGGCGCCGAAGAAACCCGGCGGTCTGAGCCTTGGCTTACCGCTCGAGATCAACGCCGCGCGGATATCAGCCGATCTCGTCGATGTGGAGCTTCCACTGGAGAGACAAGGGTACGTAATACGCAAAGGGTTAAGCTAGTCGTTTCCCTTTCAAGACGCTTTGTTTCTGCGCGCGCGCGGGTTTATTTTGACTCGAGAGCTATTCTAATGATCTCGTTAACGATCTCAAGGTTACGCGCTCTTACCCCAGTTCGTACCTCGTTCACCTTTGAATCTTCGCAAAAGCGCCCTTGACAGAATCTTTCCGCTACGTTGCAACTTCGCGGCCGAATAAATGCGCGACTCTCTGATCAGAAAATCTTTTTCCCTACGCAGGTGGTATCACGGATCCATCACGCGAGTCGAGGCGGAGGGTCTTCTGCGAGTTCATCAAGAGGGCAGCTACTTGGTGAGAAACAGCGAGTCCACCAAGCAAGACTATTCTCTGTCTCTGAAGTAAGTGCGCAATACGATAACACAATGCTCGCTAAATTTTATAAAGTCTTATCATTTTGATCTAATTACTTTGTTGCGATTTTCAGGAGCGCTCGCGGTTTCATGCACATGCGCATCCAGAAGAACGAGGAACTGAACGCCTACATCCTGGGACAGTTCAGCAAGCCGTTCGAGAACATACCGGAAATGGTCCGTCACTTCAGCGTGAATCGTCTTCCGATACGCGGTGCCGAGCACATGTGTCTCCTGCATCCGGTCATAGTTCAGCTTTTGTAGCGCATTTATAGTAGCGCCATATAAGGCGCTGAGATTACAAACACTTTTTGATATAAACCGCTTTTATTCTCGACCCGAGTGCCGATTGCGCGCGATTGCAATGAACGAGCTTGACACAGAACGTTCTTTCAAGGGGAATATTATTTCTCGACGAGAAAACAAAACGAGAGAAACACAAAAACAAAAAACAAAAAAAAACAAAAAACAAAAAAAAAAAAAATAAACAACGAGGAAGCCCGCGATTACTTCGTGGTTTGATTCCGCGGTCTTCCGCAAGAGATTCTCGTATCAATTTGTATTGACTCAGAACGAACAGTTCCGCACGAAGAGCGTCAGAGATAATGGACAATAATGGCTTCTGACGGGGAGATACCCCGTTCCATGAAAATTTCGACGAAAGTACGAGTGCACAGTACAAAAGTATGAACAATGAATGAGCGGAAGTCGTTGTAGCGATACACAGCGCGATCGAATGATCGAACAAAAAGTCCGTGAGATTTGCGCACGAGACATTGCTCGCGTTATTAAAACACGCATGAGAGAAATCTCAGGTCGCTCAGAGTGAGGGAATATTTTCTCAGGCGCTTCTAACGTCGGTTAATTGTTTTTCGACAACACTCGCTTTATCGAATCTAAAAACAGATTTCGATTGCACAATACAAGTTTTCCACTACACACGGTAACGCGGGCGACTGAAAAAAAAAAAAAAAAAGAAAGAAAAAAAAGAAAAAAAAATATCGCGCAAACCTACCTCATATGCAAACGCATGCGTCGCGGCACGATAGATGACGATGAAATTACGAGAAACATCGTAAGAGGTTGAAAGGGGACTAACATTACCTGAAAACAAGATACGACAATTTGCCGTTTGGCGATCGCTTGCGACACGTACGAAAGATAAATTGATGATCGACCATTCTGAGAAGTTTATACGCTCAAGGGGCGATGTTTTCCAGCCGAATCGCGCCAAATTGATCGTGAAACGGTTGTTCCTCAAGTCCGCGGCAGCGCGGATACTCCACGAGAGAAACTCCTTAGACGGGATCATAAGAGCATTGATTTATAAAATGATAATTTAAGTAAGGGAGAGGAGAAGTGTGTTTAGATTTTTAAATAACGCCGCGCGCGGAGACAAGCCACGAAGTGGCACGAGCTGGAAGCCAAAGTAAAGCTTAATCCTAATATTTGCTCGAGAAATTTTCACATCTCGGGAAAAGGGGTGGTGGAGAGAGAGCCGGGGTATGCGCAGCAAGCGCGAAGATAAATGCCAAAACGTTACTTGTAATCATTTAGTCAGGGTTTAGTTGTTCGTCGTCGTTGATAAGTGATTTAGACTTAGACCGATAAGCGAGCGGTAAGATCACGGATATCGGTATCGAAGGTGATGGAAGAATGTAAGAGATGCAATTCCGTGAAGAACTAGCGGGAGATGAAGGAGATGATAACAAAACACGCGTTTGTGCGAACAATGATAAGAACGAGAGTTCGAGATAGCGAAATGAGCGAAGAAAGATGATTGAGGTCAGTCAAATCTTGAATCATCGGTGACTCGTGATCCGAGTCATCCGTCCGACTAGTCCGGGTCAGTCACTCGCGGAAGAATTTTGCGATAGGATATTGCAACCGATACATATTTTTTCATGTGATATTAATTTGTTACAGAAGATAGCCTAGTTTCACCTGTGATCTGTTACTTACTTAAATCTCCTTTTTGCACGCGTGCGCTCGCGCGGCGCGCACGGGCGCACGTGTGATAACGATAATAATAAATAAAATTGAACTTGCTATTTATTATTAATTACACGTGTAGCCAGCAACGACCGCGTTGTGCAGACGACGCGATGACGAGACGTCCGTGTGGTGTTACAATAATTTTTCGAGTTTAAGAAAGAAAGGGAGGTTTTTAATTCGCAGTTGGTTGTGAGCGAATTTTTCATTAGTTGTCGCGCAGAGGCAGAGAAGGATTTTTGCTTAATATTAAATAGTGACGTAGAAGGAATCGTCTACGACGACGACGAGTAGCGAGTGCCTGGTATCGTATAAAATCTTTTTTTTTGTTTGACCGTTTCGATCGATATACACACGCGTTGAAATATTGACGAATTTCCTGTTCCAATTGAAGCAAAAATTCACGTTTGAAGTCACTTTTTTCACGGATACGTACTTGAACTCTGTGCGCGAGGCACTCTCTACTTTCGCGTCCGCTTAGGTTGAGTGTAATATTGGTACGTCGTACATTTAAGCTGTCAGTATTATTAACTGTAATCGATAATGCATATCCATGTTAACGTTTAAGACATTAACATTGTCCCCATAGCCCGATCTCATTCAAACTATATTAAATCTCTATACAATTTTGTTTCGGTCTGTTTATTGCGCATTAACGTCGATTGGATACGATAAAATAAATACGGCGAAAGGTTTTCGTATGCCATTGATTTGATCTCGTGAGGTCATAGAACTGTAACCGTAATTCTAGACTCCACGTACACGTAGACTAATACTACTTACTTACCGAAAAAAAGGCAGTACGTTATATGGTAGACACTAACTTGTAGATACTTCCTGTACCTTGAAAATTTGTATGAAGTAGTTCTTAGATCATATATATATACATACGTATACATAAATATATATTATTATGAAAGAATATTAGAGCATAGAGGGGAGAGGAAAGAGTTATTTGTAGAGGGTATATATAGCGTAAGCTCAGAGAGCAAGAAAAAAAAGCGGGGGCGAATACTTCGAGCGCTGTGCACGTGTTCTCTATACACGTGAACGGATCTCGGATTTCGGCAATGTGCAATATTCCGATACGCGGTCTCGTACGGCCGTAACGTGAAGTGCGACGAATATTTTTGTTTCAGCAGATAGACCACCGATGTTCCGAGTCGACTTCAATAGATAGTCTTGTGTACTCTGAAAATCTCTCTTAATAATAAAATATTTAATAACTCCACGTTGATTGATTTTTTTTTTTTTTTATTTTGCTCTTATTGTATTTTAACTTGGAAGGGAAGGGGGTAATTTTGTTTTTTTTCTTTTTTTTGCGGTAAGAAAGTACAAATTTATTTTCACATAATTTTGCAATATTGTATAGCGAATATACAAGTGCTTTCAAAAGAAAATACAAGAATATTATTATAACACAAGTGGATTCTACGATACTTAAACGAATTTTCTCTTTCTGTCAAATAAAATCGATCATACCATTGTACACACATGTACATTTAATTTATTCGTCGTTCGCCTCGTACGTGTACATTTCCTGCGTTACTTCTTGCTCTTCGATCTGTAAAACAATTAAACAAAATTGCAATAAAGATTTACGAAGTTTATAGTTTTACTAGCATGAGAAGCTGAACATGACTTACTGGTTTTTCTGCTGGTTCCAACATCTTCAGCTCTTTTGACGATCTCTTTTCATTTCGTTTTTCTATTCATTGTTAATAAAAAAAAAGAGTATAAAAATCAAAGGACGCAAAAATCTGAAGATTCGAAGTATTTTATTATTCACTTACGAGATACTGTATTTGCGTTCGAGAGACGGGACGATTTACGATTTGGCGATGGAACAGATGCCGGATGTTCCTTAGAGGGTAAAACGAAAATAAAACGTGATATACTTCGCGAACAAAAAATGAGCACTTGAATTACTTATGACGAGGAAATCACCGCCGATACTCACCGGGGATCGAGTATCTCCGCAGATTGAACTTTCCCAACAAGTCGGTCCACATACGTCCATCTTAGTTGGTCGACTGTGATACATCACACCGTCTTTTCCCATTATCATACCGTCAGTCATCTGTATCACCTTAGGTCCCCATTGGGTAAGGAAGTGCCCGGTCCGCGTAACTCTCTGCTGAGGAGTCGTGGTCGTATGACTACCACCGCAATATCGATTGACGAGATGACCTCCTCTAATATAACATAGATTCATTAAACGTATGACCTTGAAGTGCGACGAATATTTTTGTTCGGACTAAAATTAATTATTTATCAATAAACTAGTTTAAATTTCTCAGAGATCCCTGATAAATGCTTTTGCAATTTTAATTAAAGAAGGAAAATTTTGAAACAGTGTAAAAAGACACTTTTTCCACACTTGAGTTATAATTTAGAAAGTATTACAATATAAAATTACAATAAATTTTCGTAACTGTTTATATTATTTGTTCCTTGAGACGTGCAAGAATATTATTTTGAAAGATTTCCAAGATCGAAATTATTTATTCCTAAAAAATGTGCTTACCTAGGAGTTTTCAAAAGTTCCTCTTTTGCTTTAATTTTTCTAACTTCTTCCTGCACCGCTGCCTCAAGCTGGATCATATTTCTGTGAGGTAATTTTTTCTGTTGCTTTCTAACTTGGTCCAATTTATACGTGAGATAAGGCTTTATGCTGGTTGTGCAAGGTAATGGCTCCATACGAAATCTGCCGACTTCTTCCGTCCTCATCACAACGTCCTTGTCGCACGATACACATTGAACATCTCTGAAAGAAGAAGAAGAGACAAATGTATATTAATAATTTTATTTATTTGTATAAATCTTTTACTTAAGGAATTTCTTCGTTCCAGCCGCTTCGATCTCGCGTCTCGCCTCGGCCATAATTTTCAGCTTCTCTTGAAGCGACTTCAATTTCGTGTTTATAAAATCTTTCAGCGGTGTCATCTCCATTTTGTCCACCTTGCCGGCGACCTCGCTCTGCACTTCATCGAGCGCTTGCTGCCAAATCGCTTCTTGCTTAGCCAATTTGTCGATCGCCTCTTCGAGACCGCGCGCGAGATCCTCGCAGGCACTGTCGAATTTATCATGTGACACCTGTAACGATTTTTGATTCTCATTTAATCTGCACCGCACATTAAAAAAAGTTACAACACATATTCAATGTTGTACCTTTCTGATCACGGCTTGCGCATCTGCCTTATCGGCCAGAGCGTCTTCGAGATCTTCTTTGTCTACTTTCACGGTCTTCAAAACTTCTATTTGTTGCATCAACGTCTGTCCGATATAAAAATGTTTTTTGTGACACATAACGTTCGTGTTCAATTATATTTGATATTTAAAAAAAAACAAACATCAAATAGTTATTTAGATTTTCTTAATCATCAAAATTTTTTACGTTAATGTCGTCCTCCTGTTTTTCCTTGTCATCGAGCAGTTTGTTCGTGGTTTCTGTAAGTTTGTCTACATACATTTCTATTTCTCGTATTTTTACAACATGTTTGGTCTCGTCTTCATCCGGTGTTCTCACCGCCGCTTGCACGCTATCCAATCGATCTATCAAATCGCCGATTTCTTGCTCTAATGCGTTCACGCGGTGACCAACATCCCGCAAGTCTTTGACGTGCGTTCTCACAACTTGTATACATTGTTCCAAATTTGTGATATTGTTTATCACTTCGCTGATTGTTTCTTCGTCTGTAATTGTTTCCGTAACGGGAGCAGCTACATCAGAAGGTTCTACGACGGGGACCGTTGGTCTTATTCCGTTTTCTATACTTGATAATACAGTGTGTTATTTTTTCTACATATAATAAATACAGAAAGAAAAGCTCATAAAAACTGCATTATTTGAAAACTCGTTAAAAAAACGTACGAATAAATCTTTCGTTAATGTTCTGCAGTTCCTCCTGTATCTGAGCTACGTCATTCTGCAATACAGCAACGTCAGTTTGCAACGCCTCAATATCTCGACGTATCTCTCCTAGGTCTCTATCTAGATATGTTTCCTATAGTCAATAAACTATTTCTAGTACACAATTCAGCAGTGTTACAGTAAATACTAAATTTTATATGTGTGTATAAGAGATGCAGATAATTTCAACATTCAAAATAAATCACGTGAATTCGTGAAATTGTTCTGATTCTTACCGTTAATTGGTCGTCGGTCAGCTACTTCATCCACTGTGTCTGTGTCCGTTAAGTCCTCCGTTATTTCGTCCGTTAGTTCATCTATGTCTTTCGTTACTTTGCCGTTTTCTTTCGTCACTTTATCGATTCTCTCTTTTTCGTTGTCGTTTCCTTCCTTTTCTTTATCGTTTACTTTGTCATTTTTTTCTTCTTTTACTTCGTCGTTTTCTTCCTTTACTTCATCTATTATTTCATCCACATCGTCAGCAGGCACATCTTCATGTTTGATAATCTTTTGTATATGAGCGAGCTTTCGTTGTATCTTAGATACTTTACGCTCGAGTTTGCTCAATCTCTCATCTGCTGATTCGATCACAGAATCGGTTCTAATCATGTAATCTTGCACCATTGTCGCGAGCTATTGACGTTCAGAATTTTCAAATAAATATCACTGCTTTTCTTGTTCAATTAGCTCTTTTGTTAAAAAAATAAATCTCATGGAACTGACACAGAATATATCAGCATACCTTATCAATACCTTCTGCGCTCGCGTCCAACCGTTTATTGATATTTATGAAGTGCCACACATCCGATATAGGATCCGTGAGCACGCCCTTTAAACGTTCGAGCACTTCCGGAAACTTGGACAATTCCTCCAAAGCCTGATATCGCTGTTCCAATTCCTTCACCTATTAATTATATCGCTAGGTTTTTACACTCGCTCTCTTTACTCCTATTCTAGCAATTTAAAAAACAATTAATTGCACAAACAGTTTGTTCGAGATCTTTAAATGCCAGCGCTGTTGGAGTAGTTTTATCTACAATAGGTTCCACAAACAAGACCGTCTCAGATCTGTCATCTTTTCCGTATTTTTTTTGCTTCACGCCTTTTGTTACTTTTACATCGTCGTCTGTAATTGCTTCTGTCGGTACTTGATTATCTGAATTCAGAAAAATCGACCCGTTTAACTTTTACATGTACAAAACGGGGAAATCGTAAGCTTGTACCTGCCGCTAATATCTCAACGACATCGTCATCTTCTTGTCTCGGCACATCTTCACCGTTGGTAATACTGTATTCTTGGAACTGCAGGAGAGTTTCCGGTTTCAACGTTGTTACCAACGACTGGAATAAATAGAGAGCGAAAGAGAATTATTTTAAATATATTTTCTGTCTTTTTCTTTATTTTACATGATGTTCTTGTTCTTTTACTTGTACACGTTTCGCACTGTCGCCACGGTATTCCACTTTAATGGCTTGCAAATTTATTTGTCGCAACAGTACGTGAAGGAAGGTGTGCAGAACGTTAAAATTAACCGCTCCAACCTAATGTCATTATTATTATGTGTGTTTATTATATTATATTCGCTATATGTCTATAATAATTTCTTATTTATAACTAAATGAGTTCTTAATAATTTTTTAATTTTTGTCTTTACTTCCGGCGTTCCGAGAGCAAGATCGAGCAATTTAGGGAGAGGAACTTGCAGACTGACAACATTCATGTTATCCACCGTAGTTGGTGTTCCTTGCGTCGGCAAGGTTTCTGCAGCCATTTTTTTAAACGAGTAATTGATCTTTGTCGGAATTAAGTAAAGATCATTATTGCTGACTTCTTGCTTGTGTTAATCATGAGTGTGAATGTTAAAAGTTGCCGATTAAACTGTCAATTTTGAAAATCAATTGCCGACTGTTCCTACATTCATCCCTTAAGTAAGACGAAAGCAAAGACAATCGAAGGTTTGTCTCTATATTCAGAGTTGGCGCCACAAATAGCGGTCGACAAGTAGCGTACCCTTCTGGATGATACTTGTATTAAAATACTTTTTTGTACTACTTTTATATAAAAAAGTTTTGAAAGTAAATGTTATAAATTTATTCGAGTGTTTTTTTTTAGTTTATATAAATGAAATCATACATATAAAACCTCTCTCAAATATTATAATTGTGAACATTTATTGTTCTTCTATAAAATATGATATGTTGCTTAAACAAAAAGATGTTTCAATTATCTGATTTTACTGATTTTGAAACGAAAAGATTGTGTTGCATAATATTAATCAAAAAGTTTCTCTTTATTCAGAGAAAAAAAACATGTGACATTAGCAATCATGTCACATTACACGTCATTATTATTGTCATCAGAAAAATGTTTCTACTGAAATGCGCATTGACCGCGAATGCCATAACGACACCGTGAAGAATCTATGCGTCTCGTAATTCGCGCGGTCCAGACGCATTTTTCAATCACTTCTGTCGTTAATCAAACGGCACCGATGTTGTAGCACGTTAATGAAACAGTAATTCACCGTGCGTCGTTTCTCCGCAAACAAACCCTCGGTTTATCTGACTACACGTGGCCGATAAACCGAAACGCGAAATAGAATCAAGCTAGACTACGCCGCAGATTACATCGACCCGTATATATTTTATCAAACCGCCGGATATGATATTCTCGAACGTTTCCGTTAGTCAGATACGATCAACGTCATAGCCCGATCGTGTATTTATACCACTCGCATATCCATTCCGCGATGATGATGAATCCTCATGCACCGCGATCAGAGGGAATGAATTAAAGAGCTGTCGTATATTTGTCAAATTCTCGCGCGTGAAAAGATAATGTGGATAAAGACTTGATTGAGATTTAAAATAAATTGAGAAGACAGAAAAAATTGTGCTTTTTTATAGTTTATTGTCTAGATACTCTTATATTTTTTCTGAGATTTTCTATACTAAAATAAAATGTTTTATTCTATTTGCAGTTTATATACAAAACAATGCGAGAGCTTTAAATATATCTTTCTTCACTTAATTTCAAGATGTAATTGTTCTCATTATGTAAATTAAATGTTAAATTTTCAAGAATTTTCGAATTAATTTCTCTGTCTTTTCATATTCTCTTTCACAATGTGTGTGTGTTTTTAAAAATAAGATTTCTGTACAATTGTATTACACAGATCATTTCGAGCGTGTATGACTCAGTCGCGCGAGCTACTGGATCTGGTATAGCCGCGTTCTCGAATTACTCGCGATAAAGCCATCTACGGCAATGTGTTTGAGTTACGTTGTTTGATCGCAGGGCGAATGTTTAGCCGTGAGTAATGTCAGCATTCTTGACGGCCGATATCTAACTGGACATCTCGACATTTGATAGCGCAGCGATAACGCCGCGCTTTCAACTAATGATTTACTCATCTGTCCTCGCGAGTGAGGGGACTCTTTCTGTCTACTTTCGCGACTCCGCGCTGTCAATGCAGTGGCGATCGCGGCCGCGAAATGATGTACACGCCGAGCGAGAGACACGCGCTGGTGACGGTGAGTGTTGAACGATTCAATTTTAAGATGTCATTTGTACTCGATGACATATTAGTTTTCTCTCTCTCTCTGTCTTTATTACATCATTCCTCAAATATTGACATCCCTTTCATGCCGCGTCTGTTCGCGGCAGATTTAATTTCGGCCTCTCTCGTCCTTTTGTGTACAACTCGGCGCTCGTCTATACACATCGCTCAGTTAAAATATTCAAATATTCTATTTGCATATTTCCGCGTGCGGAGAATCTGATCCGGTTGTGTTCCGCGATTGTCTCCCGATTGTGTATATCGGCACGCCGTAGGTATATACGCGCCGTACACACGCGCGCGTTTAAAATGCATCGAACGATAATTTCGTATCCTTCACAATCCTGAGGGGAGAAATGAATATTTCGGAATGTAACCTCCGGAAATGTTGTTACGTTCTACGCGCAGTTTAAAAAACGGACGTACCGGATATGCAACGTATCGCGTAAATATTTTATGTTGTATTTTATTTTCGCCCGTCGTTATTTCAGAGACATTCGCAATTTGTTTCAGCTTCTTCTGGTCGTTTTGAGTCACGGCAACGATCATTCTGGACAACAGCGGCGATACGATCCGACGATACCGTGGCATCTCGCGCCACCTTGGGCGTACATACTCCGTGAGATTATTCTCAAATCGGTCACCCCGTCGGATGGCAACGCGCCCCATGCGCGCCCGCTGGACGTGTCTTTCTATGGCGGGACGACCGTCGCGCGCTCGAACGCCGACGTGAACGTCGTTCTGTCACGCGGAAACGTCTACCGTCTGCTAAACGGTCACTGGATGCTATGCCAGGACGGCTGCGTTGATTGCGAACCATGCGCGGCGCAGAGGAATCCCCTGTTCAAGTGGATCCTGCGGAGGGTCATGCGGTCGCCACCGGTCTCCGACCCGCCGCGACACGATCTCCAGCTGACGATAATGCCACAAGCGGACGATCATCTCTACGCGGGCAATCTCTGGCCGAATTCCTACATTTACGTGACATCCCAGGGGAAACGCGCACCACCTGATGTTCCGATTAACGGAACGCAGCACAACGAGGACAACGAGCGAGTGGATTCTCTTTCCAATTTGGAAAGCAGCTTCTCCGCGCAGCATCATCGATCGAAGGATCACGGACGATTGACGGAACGAGACTCGAGCGTTAGGGGAGACGAAATACCGCACGAGGAAGTCGGAAGTCGCGCGGCGGTCGTTTCGGAAAACGCGAGCAGCACCGAGAAGACCGAGAGAGAAGATTCGTTCGAGCAGAAGCACAGATTCAAGAACACGCGGCGACAACGACCTCGACCGGCAGAAAAATCCGTCGAGGAAGCGAGTCGATTGACGCCGACATTGATTCTGGGAACCGATCAGCGGGGTCAGAGGCATTTGGTTCACGTGGTGCCGGCGGATCAACTGTCTGCGTATTCGAGCTTCCCGATATCGTCTCACTTCACAACGGGACAAGCAACGACGACGACGACACTCACCGACAACACGATTCCGAAACGGCAAACTTACCAGCGGATATTCCGCAGAGTTTTCGACTCCTTGAACACGCACAGGCGATCGATCGAGAATTTCCTCGAATCATCGGCGAGCAACGTGGACGGAATGCCGTTCCCGACGGATAATATTGAAGCTGCTGGATTTACGTGGAACAATCGCGACGCGAGTGCTAATTTGCGCCCATTGCACCTTAACGGTTCGTCGTTACCGTTTTTCCACGTGGAAAGCGAAGATAAATCGGATGGATATCAGCAATACAACAGAAGAAGACACGACTACGAGGACACGAAGCGGAACGATCGTCATTTGGAGTATCGAGATAGGAATCGAGTTAAGACGTTGCGTGGTCGGTCACCTGCGATTTTCGACTGGGGCAGAGAACGGCGGAAAGTGCGCGTCAAACCATATTTTATTGACGACACAAATATTTCAAGGATAAACACTTCGTCGATTTTGTCGCGAAAATTGGTTAATTCGTCGGCAAATAGTGTCCCACGGTCCGGTTTTGGCAATGTTTTCGTTATAAACTCGGCGGGACAAATCGATTTTAACGACACGTTTGTTGATAGGATAAATAACAATTCCGTGGAATTAAATGCGATAACAAAAATCCAGGAAAACCGACGATTATTTGACTCGGATAGACTGAAAAGTGGCGATGCTAATCGAGAATACAAGGCTTCGCACCATCCTTTCAGGGTAATTGTTACTACCGAGTTGCCGGTAATTCGACGCGAACACGAAACTCTAAATCGCACTACAACGTTACAAATAACTACTTTGAAAGACGCTCGCTGATAGTTCGTAATTAGTACTGAGAAATAAAGAATAATGAGGGCGCGCAGTTATAGATGAAAGTTAATTACGATATTATCCTAATTATGTAGTTGTGAAATTGTAGAAAACAACTTTCGCGAATCTAACTTGCAAATAACTTCAATATAAGATACAATAATTATATTCATCGCGCGCGCGCGCACACACACAAATTAACACACATCTATAAATAAAATCATATTAAAGCCTTTTAAAAGCACTTTTATTTACGGATTAAACAGCGCATTTTTAAGCTCTTATTAATTAAATGTTTCATTATACGATATGCAAGATAAAAGAGCGCGAAGAAAAGACAAGAATAGGTATAACGAGTATAACAACTAATATTCGATGAAGAATTCCGTGAAAGTTTAATTGTTAATTAAAAATGGCTGTGCAATGTACAGCGAAGATTAGCCAGCCAGACAATGTTATCGTAATCTTGTTTTTATGTACATGCGCGCCTCCGCCGATAAACATGGATAAACGTCTGAAACCCGCGAGAGACTACCAAACACGGAGGAAGAAAACGGTGCGACTCGGTTTGAGAAACTGAGATAGGCCGACGCTTATATTTAATTAAAGAGGATACGGGCTCGAGCGCGAGGGAAAAGGTCGGATGAAACAGGTTGTGTCGGGGCGGCGCGAGGAAAGGAGAGTTGGAACAGCACAACATAGCCTTGTGTTTCTTGTCTAATTATCTACCCTTCCGTCCTGCCACGACCTGCCACGTTCACTTTCTACGTCTGGTAGTTGCTTCTGTCCAAACCGCTTTCGTCCTCCGTCTGTCTTTTCTTCTCGTTTTCCGGATACTCATGTCCTCCTTCCGATTTCTCCTTACGTCTGTGCCGTGCCGTCTCTCTTCTCATTTCTGGCGAGGACCACGAGAAACAGACAGCCCCGGTCAACTCGCCCCTTTCGCGCGTTTCTTAATTTGTCCTCAGTTTTCCCCACGTTGACAGGCGCGCGCCAATAGTGCGAATCGTTGCCGAGAATCGACAAAAGTTTTTAATTAGATCACCGATTTTCTTTCTTCCTCGGCGGATCAACAGCGTTAATGTAATCAGGAATAAGATTCACCGCTCTGAGCGCGGGTGTGCTTGCATGAACTAGACGCAAAAAAGCTCCCCTTTTCTTCTAATCGGTTGCTCCAGTTCCCGCTTCGTTTCCATCCTTCCCTCTCTCGCGATGTTTCTCGCTTGTCTTGCAGCGGCCCTTCACCTGATCCCGGTCACCCTCCGTTTTCCCCATTCGCCGCAGTCGAACAGTGCAAAACGATCGACTCGATCCCTGGCAGATTGGTTTTAACGAGTTTCCTTTCAGCGAGGTTTATCGAGGAATTGCGGGCGCTTTCGGCGAGTCCCTTTCCCCCCTCCCCTCCCTCTCTTCTTCGATGTGCGCCGAATACGCTAGGGAAATTTCCACGGAAGATCTTAATTAAAGACGCCCGCGCCGAAAAATGAGAGCTTCGCCGGATTGCGGGGGAAACGGCGTTATTGCCGCACCGACGCGGCGCGGATCCGATTATCGCGCGGTCTGATCTCTATTAACTGTGTGTACGTAGCTTAAGGGGATTCGCGAAAGTTGGATCGCACCGGCGCGCTGCCATTATATAGCGCAGGTAAATACTCGACAGATCAAATTTTACTCTTAAAATTAAAAAAAAAAAACATATTTGTACAATAAAACGAGTGCTATCGAGTGTTCCAGACGAAAATATATATACCGCGCAACTTTGTGAAATATTTGTTTCAAACAAATTCTTTTTGCTCGACTATCATCACACTGTAAAAAATATACAATAATCGTTATAAAGAGCGTTTATCTCTGCGCATCAAGTTACACGTTCTAAATTTTATTTTGAGAAAACAATCGTGCATGGTTTGTGTACATATCACATTTTGTGGCAACGAACTGCACATAAAACACATTTCTTTTCGCGGTAGAGATAACGCCGTGAAATGCGCCGCCCGCGGGATAATAGTCTCTTTTCAAATTCAACCTATTTTATACCGGGACGCGAGCAAGCACACCCTCGCGCGCGTATACACTCGCACGCAACTCGAAGATAAGCGCCACCCCATGCAGCGCCGTAAGTCTATCGGGCTTTCAGACGGCAAAAAGTGGAGAAAGCGGAGCGACGGAGATTGGGGAGAGTAGGAGAGAAAAGAAGCCCGGCTTTTAACAGCAAGACGATGGAGGCCGGGACCCGTCTGATAGGAGATTGACGCTCCGGCGCGTGAGAGGCCGACGCGCCCAGCTTTTCGGAAAGAGAAAAGTGAAACAGGGCTTACTAAACGCGCGGCGGAAGGGGCGTTTTCTCTGCCGTTTTTCAGATATTTAAATCCGCGCGAACGACCCCGACGGGGGTGGAGGGATTCCGCTCGCGGGTCACCCCTCTCTCGCTCGCGATTCGAAATCTCGCGATGCGCGAGAAGTTCCGGGCGCGACGAAGCCGCCACCACCGCCGCCGCCGCTCCCTCCGTCGACGTCTCGGAAACGAAACGAGAAACGCGATGCAAATGTTGGGAAAGGGAGCGAGACGCGGTGCCGGGAGGAGATAGGAAGAGCGCGAAGTGAGTTGTTCGAGCGTGACGTGTATTCTTGTCAGGGTGAGGCCGAAAGACGTAGTACACACGGCAGACTTTACAGGCCGTTCTCGCCGGAGAGGAAAAAGAAGACGAGAAGGAGAGCGAAGAAGGAACGAAGGAAAGAAAGGCGAGGGAGAGAGCTAGGGAAAAATTGCGGAGGAAGAGGAGGTTCCCTCGTGTGTACTTCTTAATGGTGTAGGTGTGTTGTCGCGCGGGATGGAGGAGTAAGTTTTAAAAACATCCCGGCCCGACGCCGCGCGTCTCCGTGGTGCTGGTTTTATCGCTGCTTCCTGCCTCTACGAGAACTCTTGTTCTTTTCTCTCTCTTTCTCACTTTCGTCCCTCTAACTCCACGCCGTAAACCCACTATCCGGGTGAAGCCTTCGCCCGTCGTGGCACCGGGAGCACTTGCCTACGTACTGTCGGCTGTAAATCCACCGAAAAGCATCTGCGGGTATCAAGAAACAAGTCCGGGCGGCAACGTGCACGTCGGGCGGGCTTTTAAACCTGCATGAGTGTACCGCAATTTCGTAACGATCTGTGCACGCAGGTGCTCCGTATGCGAGAAAGAAGTTGTAGTTGCCGAAAAAGTACCCGCCGATGTACTCAAGATAGTGCTCAAGGCGGTTTTTTGCGAAGTGAATTTATCACTGGTTATTTATCAGAACGAATATTTGTTAAACATTCACATGTATATTAAACATTCTATGTAATAAAAAAACGTGATTACTGTTTTTTTACTTTTATATTCCGACTTGTTAAAACCAGTAAAATATTAATATATTGGAAAGTGTGTTTTTCAAATTTATGATATAAAATCCGTGAAAATAAAATCCGATTTTTTCCCGAGCTGCAATATTTCAACATTTTCATTTTTCCGTTTCTTCATTCACGACTGATCAGTAATATCGCTACCTCATCAACTACTACTTATTTCGATGAGCATTTACACGAGGCCCTCGCGAGCCACGTAATAAATTACGCGCAACAAATTGAACTACAAGACGGCCAAAGAAGGCGACCAAGAGACGTTTTTAGCGCAACTTCGACGCTGACGCGAAACTGCTTCTCTTCTCTTGCCCGTTGGTTCGTCTACTTCGACGTTGCCGCGTTTACGTCACTCTGCCGGTCTTTTTGCTCAAGATACTTTCCCTTTGACCGACAGGAGTAGATTGGATATTTTCCTCCTTGTAGCGCACCTGGTTTTTCCTTCCCGCGGGGCGAATCGACGAAACGCGTACTACGCGTCGAAAGTTCTCGCGCGCTTTTCACGTCTTGTGTTTTTTTTCTCTTCTTTTTTTTTCGTTAACGCGACGCGTGCGCGTGCGCGGCTGTATACGGATCACAGCTGACTTTACGGCGATGCCTATTTGCAACAACGGAAACGGCAGTCGGGGCTCGGCGTGTGAAACAAGTCGTCGCATCAACATCCCATTTCGTTTCCCATTACGTAAACGTCTGAAGCACGCGATTTATTTGTCTTATTTTCGTACGGAATGTTCTTTGGCAGGACCTCAAAGGCAAGTCGGGCCCGCATGCGCCCTCGCCAGCTACCGTCTCCACCCCTTCGTCGCTCTTTCCCGGTGCTCTCTTTCTTTCTCTCTTCTTCTTACTACGGCCACCCTTGCCGTTCTTGTAGACCGACGACTCCTCACATATGATTACCATCGACGTGAAGCGAGCTAATATCCGAATTTTTGCGATTCCTTTTTACGGGATATTGAAAGCCATTTTCCTCTTTTCTTTTGCCTTGTCTTCCTCCATTTCTCCTCCGGCTCTATTCGAAGACTCCGTCGGAATACACACCGATTTTGCCCTCTCTTTATGGATTCGTCGTAAAGATCGAGCCAAAAACCGGCCAAAAATATTGATCACGGATGGGATTGCGGGATTACTTCGCTTCGCGGATCTCGCTTCGACTTCCTAGATTGGAACCATGAAAATTCAACGATGTTCGTCGACCGATTGAATCACAAAAGTCGGATATCCCTCTTTTTCCCCTTTCCCTTCCCCGTCCGCGATGCGCACATATTCACGAGTAGTAATTGTATAATCAGCCGTGCATTTTGCGGTAATGCCTGATATCGGTGCATATAAATGCAATTCCGCGGATAACTATGCGTGATGTATGAAATAGCTATTACAATATTAAATCGACACGATAACTGTGCGACGATTCCAGACGCTTGATATTAATAAAGGCAATAACTGGCGTGCAAGCACACACACACACACACACAATTCGCACACGCGCGTATACAGGAATGCGCAATGTCATTTACGTAATGAAATCTACATTAGGCAGTAAACGTTTCGCGCTCGATACCTTGATCAATTAAAAAAAATAAAAGAAAAAAAACACAACACGACGAGGTGACAAAGCGCGCAACGAGCCGTGCGCAATTATATATTTCCAATCCATTAAAAATTGCAAATCGAGACGGAACTGCAAAGCGCATGTTACACGAGACGCCGCGGTACAATGCGGCCAATAAAACTAAGGTAATGAATATCCTTTGAGCAATATCATTTGTCGTTATATATGTATACATGTATACATATATAACGACACAAAATAAAAAAAATAAAATAAAATTTCCACGGCTTTTATAAAGAAACTTGCTCTCCTTGTTGTCGAGTAATTGCGCAAGGAACGAGGCGGCGGTTGTTGAAGTGCACTTGTGAGTGACGCAGAGCACGAGCGCACGCGCGACTCGGAATCGGGATCGACAATCACGTCGGGATTCCACGACGATGAAATCCTCGCCGCTTGTACGTATTCGTCGTGGAGTTTCGCGAACACGCTTGATAGCGAAACGGAGGAAGTTGCCGGAAAAGTTTTTTCCTCGCGATTACTCAACAACGTCGTGAAGAAACAATCGGCACTTTTCGCCCTCGTGCTCTCGTACACGTCGCAATGGGAATGCAATCTGCTCTCTCTCTCGCCCCGCGGCGAAACAAAGCTATTTTTCTGCGACTAACATAGAGCGGCCACCTCGACGTTAAAAAGAAATATCATTAACGTTCTCTTTTGTGGCTTGACCTGCGAGTCCGCGCGATAGACGAGAAAATAGGTTAATAGAATCCTAATACGAACGCGAGCGCTCGAGCGTTTTGTTCTCTTCTTCGTCCTCTTCTTCTTCTTCCTCTCTTTCACGATGCGAGATCGGAGCCGCTCCGTTTCTCTCGCGAAAAGAAAGATGCAATTGGTTCTTACACACGGACGTATAATCGCATCAAAGTTTCCGTCGCGTGCTTTGATCTCGCGGAAAATCGCTCGCAACGAAGAAACGGAACAAAAATGAAAGGGCGGGTCGGGTTCATTCATCTTGAGCTCGCGCGCGCGCGGTTTCCGGGATTGCGTTTTCTCTAGGATATCGCCGCTTGTGTGAAATTATCGTTTGACGTTATTGTACTGAATCCATAGGTACATTCAATTGTGGATCTGATTATTTTTATGTCTAATGATCTTCAATTTTTAAAGCAACAACGCGGACATATATTATTGCCCATTGTAAATAGTTACGTATCACAAGTGAGGCTATTCAGAGCGCGTTACCGATCGTGTGACCCATAGAAGTGACCTGCTTACGTCGCAAGGAGCGATATCACGTCGAACTGAGGAGGAGGAATAGGAAAGAAGATAAAACTTGATGGTGAAGTGAGACGCTAAAGACGGAGAGAGATGGATTCTTCCGGAAACTCAACGACTGCGAAGTCAGACACCAGGACCGCGTTATTTCCAGGCCGACGGTGCCTTTTGATCTTTCAAAGTCTAGACTTCTTTCAGTCTTCCATCGTACGCTCGGCAGTCGTGCTCACTAGGAGGTAAACGCTTCGGGACCGACTTATCGAAACTTTACAGAACTACGCCGATATCCGACCTCCCGCCTCCAACCCGTCCGTTTTCTTTCTTCCTTTTTCGTCTATTTCAAGCCTCTCTCTCTCTCTCTCTCTCTAACTTGCTCCGCGCCACGACATCGAACCCTCGTCACTATCCATCCTACAAAGACTTTTTCCCTTCTTCGAAGGCCGCGCCGATAAATCGCATCCCAGTAGCCGTATTTTCCCCCCAGGCGTTTTTCTCCTTTATCGCTCTTGCCTCCCGATCATCGATTTGTACTTTAATGACTTATTTCTTTATTTTTGTTTATTTTAGTATATGTTTCTTATAACATCATACAGTTGTTTTTTACGTTGCACAATTCCATTGGATCTTTAATTCAAACATGTTTTCAAATCCGCGATGATGAAAAAAAGCTAAACTTTTAATGCAATGCGTTTTGCCGATCGTGTTAATAAAAAACTTTTTACCGCTATTCCCTTTTTCGACCGGCACTTACAGTATATCAATCGTCCTCTCTCAAAATCCCGGTTTTCCGCACCTCATCCATATTCTTCGCGGTCGGTCGGCCTCGCAATTCGGCTGACTACTACTTCAGTCGACTATCGGCGGTGGCCGGGTCTCGCCGCACCGCTGTATACAAAGTGTTCCCATTGAGCGGCACTAATAAAACCCCGGGCCTCGAAATGGAGCGTGGAAAGAAGGTTGAAATCAGGTCGCGTCGCGATCCCGCAGGTGATCTAAATTGAAATCGGTCCTTCGTGATCGCAGATGCGAACACGGGCTTTCGGATTGCGTCCCTCGACGCGGGGCAACCTCTCGCCCTTTTGAGGTGGCGTGTCGGCAGTCGAATCGTGCCACCTCATTTCCCTCTTTCCTTTCGTTCTCCTCCTCTTCCTCCTTCTCTTTTCCCGTCGTCGTTGTCGTTGTGACTAACCTTCTGCTCTCTCCTCTCGCCATACAAACCTGCCTCGCTACTTACGCTCGGTTCCGGTGAATTAAGCCGGGAGAATTAAGTCAATTGGAAAAGTTTTTATTGGCTCGCGTTTACGAATTCCACGACGCTCATATCGTTCGATTTATTGTCGACGACGCCCGTCTCTATATACCTACGCGGCTGTTTCTACGCGGATGAAATTGCGCGAGAACAGGGCGAGCTCTGACGCTCTCTTCCAAATCCGAGGGAGATCTCTTGCGTTCGATTTCATCGTGGTTGACGATCCCGGGTTCTCCGCCCTCCCTCGCGTGCGATTAACATTTTGCCTGACTAGGGGACGTGAAACTAACTTATGCCAGGCTTCTTCCGTTCATTCGCTCGATTGGCTATCAATTTCGGTATATATCAAACATGGAATGTAATATCGAATTGCTCGAAGTTTCCAGAAGAACCGTGTTGAATTTCTTATAGACACGAAATCCAAGCGTCTCCATTCGGAAACTCGACAACGTTTTATGTTAAATGAACGTAAAAGACGAAGAAATTGCTTTTCTACGCGAAAGCGTGACGTGTACAATATATCCCAAACGAGAATACGTCTGAGTATGCAATGTTTTTTTCAGACATTCAAAATTATATTATTCTGGTCGTCGACTTTAAATCCTGTTAGTAAAAAGCAATAAGTGCACTATTTAGAAATTATTCATATCTTTTTTTCTCTGTATCTTTATTTGTATGATTGTTGATATTTTCTTTTTTTCTTCTTTTTCTGGATTGTCATTTAAATTCGTCGACAGTTTAGTCAACCACTTAACCACCAGTGGAAAGCTTTTCGTTTTATTTTGAACGAAATCCCTTGTACAAAACACGTCGTTCTGCATAGTCCGCACGTTCGACGTCAAAATTAGTATGTAACGAATCGCGCGTGCAAATAACGACCTCGTCTATATACGAAACTCGTTACGTGCGGAAAACAAATACAGCACGCTCCGCCACGCCGGGATACCTCAGAAAAATGGCCAGAAAATGGTACCGCCGTTCACACTCCGGATATTTTCCGGCCGAGCGTATAAAAATATGCGCTTGGCCCCACGGAAAGGGGCGTGCGCGCGCGCGTTAACTTCACTCCCCGCACTCCCTGCTGTTTATTTTAACGTGCCACGCGCACTTATTTTTATCGAGGAATTTTGAATTTTCAATTTTTTGCATCGCGCGACCGATTTCCGGGACAGAAGTTCTCTCGCTTCGTATTGCAATTTCCCAGACTTTTACAAAGGGAGCCACCACAAGAGAGGAAGAGAGAGCGAGTCAATATCAAACGGACTATTTTCGCCTCGAGTCAACGGACGTGTACCGTTTGAGTGCAGCCCGGTAAGAGATTCCAAGCGGAAAGGAAGAGCAAATCGCAGCGTGGTAAAAGGATATATATGTATGTATTTACGAGCGAGCAATCGCGCGAGGATCATCCGTTCCAATTCCATTAATGCCCGGGCGCGTTTTGTGTATCGGTGGTCGACTGTGCGCGAACAAAGCGCGGTCAAATTCGGCACGGTCGCTCGGCTCTCGCGGTATTATTAAATTATTCTGCAGTTCGCGATTATACGGCGTGTAGTTGCTATTGCCCCATCGGACGCGAAAAATCGATTATCCCGGCATATCGCTGTCGTTCGTCGCCAGTCGCGTGCGACAGCTCGCTCTGTCGTAGCCGTCGCCGTCGCCGTCGATTCTCGCGAAAATAAATTTCGCAAAACGTTCGCGCGCGACCGTTTAAACGCGCGAAATTTTGAAAATACTTTACGGCCCGCGTGCGATCCGACATTTGTAAAATACGAGCGTCACGGGAGTCGCGAGCACGGCGCAACGTTGGCGGATTAAAACAAAAAAACAAAAAAACAAAAAAAAAGCGCGCAAGAATGCTCGCAACTGATCTCGATCCGCGTCGCGGACGATCGGTTCCTCGTCATCTCAGAGAGTGGAGATAAGAATAAACAGAAGCTTTTTCTCATAACAAATGTCAAAACTTTATTCACGAAAATAATCGGTCAAGAACTAATTGCGAAAGCGTCGCGCCGTGTTGAACGCTTTATATCAACATATACATATGTACGCGTTTATCGCTCGAGAAACGCCGGAGTTGATTTATGCGCCGCTGGCAAACGCCGCGGTTCGAAAAAAAAAAAAAAAACATCGCGCGGATTCATAAAATTGATCGACGGCGGGAGAGAGAAAGCCAGCGAGATTCAGACCGACTGATTGTAAATTGTAAGCAATTTCGTAATTGCGTGGACAAAGCAATTAAGCCATTTGACCGACCGTGCGAGGCGCTCCGTGACAAAATACATCGGCTGACGTTATAACCGCGCAAACAGAGAGCGATAATGCAATTTGGATAATACACGACGGCCGCACTCGCGCGCGCACAGCGCGGCGTCGCGCACCAGGTGTAACGGGACGAGCGCAAACACGCACACGCGCGCGACCGGACGCGGCGGGCAACGAAGTTGGATCACTTGATGAAAATCGACGGCTGCAAAAGGCCAAATGTTATTCCACCGACGTGCGGCTCGTATTCCCGTCCCCGCAAAACGTAAAACTGAAAATCCACGCGCGGCGACGTGACTGCAACGTTTTCCGAAGTCGCCGAGCGCGGCGGCGGCCACGGCAACGGCAACGGTGACTGTTTATATTGCGACGTGAGCGCGTTGTGCACGACCGATTTGCAACAACCGCGCTAGAGAGCACATCTATACGTGCATACATATTTTTATGTTAGACCAGAAAGAAGCCTGAGAGCGGTCAATCCTATAAGAAACTGTGTAATCGTTTTGCCACCTCGTAAGTCACCGCACACTGTCCACGGTGGTGCACATTGGCAACTACATAGCGATGTCAACGAGCGACTTGTCAATGCGTACACCACAACTGAACGATGTCCACAAGTTGTCGTTCTATTATGTGCTATGTGCAAGAGCAAACAAACTTAAAAAAAAAAATTATATCCTTTTCTGAAACATGATACTTAAAATTTATCGTACAAAAATACCCGTGTACATGCGTGTGCTATATTTTTTAACCACACCATAAGCAGAACATGTTACTGCATATGACAGTCCGCAGTCTGTGCAAAG